>OZ010671.1:44799509-45074509 GCA_963932185.1 Troglohyphantes excavatus
CGCAAGAACAATTACGCGTTCTATTTCTCTTCCAGCAGAACTTCTTTTCCGTTTAATCGAAGAGAGACGAGTTGAGGTGTCGATACGGGACTTTATTGACAGCAGACGAGTTTTTATTTTCTTCCTAGTCGTCTTCTTCTCCCTTCCTGGCCGAATATTGGAAACATTTCTGTGACTACTGCTCCTCGAGTGTACGGAAGAAAGGAGGACTCTGGGGCTCTGTTTACACCTTAGGGCAGGAGTTATGACGAGGTGGCAGTTATCGTTTTCTTTTTTGATGTTAAGAACGGATTTGTGATGATTGTTTTCATCGGGTTGAGAATATTTACAGAAAAATAAGTTGATTTGCACAATAGGAAAAATGTAGGGAACGAGATTACACATTATAGGGCATGAAATGTTACGTATTAATATATTATTATCTAATTATTTACTGTAGTGATCTTGTGATTAGAGGGTTGCCAGCTTCACTACAAAAATACTAGGAATGTCGTCCAGAACATCCACAAAAATTATCGGCGTGTATACGGGACTGGTGCACGATTAATCTGATCGGGGTCCAAAGTCCCGACGTCTATTGAAGGTGTTGGGTGCCAGTTCAGGTGTTTCCTCGCCATCTGACAGTGGTTCAAAAATACCGTGCATCGTTTCCGGGTCTTTCCTTCGAGATAGGCCCCGAACTGTGTCCAATAGCCCACTGTGCAGTTCTAGTACGACGTTAATTAACAAAACCAAGCAAAACCAAACTGATTATTTACTCGGAATTATAGAAGCCGTTATCTTTTATTATAAAATAAAATACATTCTTATTAAAATACAAATAGAACATTTACATACGCTATAAAAATCCATTAGATCTGGACATCTTTGTCAGCAGAAATGAAAGTCCGTGTGTACAATAAACAAAAATCCATTAGATCTGGACATCTTTGTCAGCAGAAATGAAAAGTCCGTGTGTACAATAAACAAACTGTCAAACAAGAAATAAAGAAGTCCTTCATTGCCAAACACTCTTGGGAACATAATCATATATTTAATTTTCGTAACCCACATTTAATTTTCAAACCCAAATCCCCAGTTGCACTAGAATTCCTGGATGCGTTTAATATTAATATTGTTTCAATTGTCAATGAAACATTTGCGGTCCCAGTATTTCCCCACTTGTTGGCACACAATATTTAACTCCAACCGATCGAGATAGTTTTCGTTCTTTGGCAACACTTTCAATTCTTGGTTTATTTTCATTTTATTGTACACACAGACTTTTCATTTCTGCTGATGAAGGGAGATGTATCTCCCGAAACATGTCCAGATCTCATGGATTTTTATTGCTTATTTTAACGTTGTATTTGTATTTTAAATTCTTAACGCAATGTTCTATAAGACGAGTTTTTAGCTTAACATACATTCTTGTTTTTTTACACAATTGTTCGGGTTTTACAAGTTGGTTATGGAAATGAAAAAGGCGGCTTCACATAGGCCATTGATTTCACAATTTTATTTTATTTACCTTTTAACTCTCTGACAATCACATAATTTTTTTGCAATTGTGAAGTTTGTTTCACTTCTTGGGAATTAAAACAATTTTTCCTGGGTATGATATTTTATATTATTTTTTTAAAAATTAATTGTAAAGATATAGCTTGTATCTCAGACCTTTAAGTTAATAATAATATTTTGAAATGGAGTATTTTCATAAATTAAAAAATTGGATGTCTGATTCTAAAAAAACACTGGTGAACCTTGTACGTATATATACGGCTATGAGCGTCAGAGGGCTAAGCGTACAGTAATTTTGGGAATTTTGAAAACTATATTATTATTTGTGTTCACAAATTATAAAGGGATCGATTTATAAATTGCTTATTTAAAATCTAACACATTCTTAATTGTATACAAGTAACGTAACACGGTCTAAGATACAGTTTATTACTATAAAGTGGAAGTTAATGTGAGTTGCTATTATTTATTTCATATACAAAATGGATAATGCGTTTTTTTAATATAAAAATTCAATTTGAACCGAAGTAGAGAATTTACTTATATATATGAGTGAACAATAAAAATTAGGGCAATCTAAATTTATTTATGTATTTTGCAATTAATTATTTATATATATATTATTTTACAATGAATACTTTATATTTCCTTTGAAATAGGAAGTAAGAATTGTTTAGTAAGCTAAATTAGCTAAATGATACGTAGGCAAAAATTAGATACAAAAAGAAAGAAAAGATAAAAAAATAAACAGAAATAAAATAAAGTGAAGAATATGACAGAAAGTGTGTGTGTGTGAGAGAGAGAGACAGAGGGAGATAGAGAAAGACATATAAGGGGGGGGGGGAGTGCGAGAAACTGAGATATACTGAAAGAGGAAGAGAGAGAGAGAGAGAGATTAGTTACAAAGGGACAAGTACTTTCATTTTGCAAGGACTAGTATATATATTCTCATTTATAGTTTCAGGATCCCATATGTCATAACTAATAACAAAAACACGATAAACTATTTTTATTACATATTTCCAAATTTGGCTTTTCATAATCCTTCTCACAGAATTAGCCCACATCTCTTTTATAAATAGAGCTCCCCCAATTTCCCATCACTATTTCTCACCATTAACGAAACCAAGCGGAAAATGGTCAAACACAAACACGTTTAGAAAAAAGAACCCTTACAAACTCCCTCCCTCTCTCCCCCCCACTCCTTTATTTGGCTCTAGAAACAGAAAAAAAAACCGGAAGTGACGTCCACCAGACTCGACGTCACCCCTTTCCGGTCCCAACAAACGTCCCACGCATTTCCATTGACTGGGGATACGAGGCGCCAAATCGTCTGCTCTTTTAAGTAGTTCAGGGGAGCTGCAGACAAGTTTGCCAAGTCCCTTTCTTCCTTCCTCCACCCCCCACGCCCCTCACTTGCCCCCTCGCTGAGTGATGATTGACCGTGGGTACCAGGTTTGGCGAGAGAGTGCCGATTTGGTGATATATATAAATTTTTGGATCGTAAATTTTAAAAGAGCCGATGGCAGAAAAATAAAATAATTTTTAGTATTTATGTTTTTATTTATTGAAATGGGAATTTGGTTTCTGAGTATATATAATTAGCTGTTACCCGCGGTTTCACACGCAGTTATTTTTTTTTCCTCTTTGGTCTGTTCCCCCCGTTTATTCCTCCACTTTTATTTCCTCGATGGCAAAATAATTGGTCTATTGTTCAGACAGCTTTGGGTACATCTCCGAATGTTAGCTTTTCCGTTAGTTTTTAACGTTGAAGCATAATTGTTAGAAAGCGTTATATCGGCAAAGATATTTTTTATCGCCTACTTTAAATTTTTTAAAACATTCAATATATATTAATTTATTTTAAAGTATTTCATTGTCGCCAAGAACTTGTGGTTTTATAACAACGTAGATGTTTTTTTAATGGCCATTTAAAAAAATAGCTTCGAAAATCTTTATAAACGGTTATAAACGAAAAACTAAACAGAATTTAATTTTTTTTCTCGGGTCCACAATTAAAGGTTGAATAGTATCTATATGTAAATTTTCAAACATGTCCAAGCAGTGGATTATAGTGTTTTGCGTGCCACAGATCCAACAATTAGTATAAACGCTTGTTAGTTTTCTTAATTTTGAGAAAAGTGGATATTTCGTACTTTTTGTGTGGTTCTGTTCATTTTATTGCATTTTAATAAATGTAAAGTGAAATTCAGTGGCGTAGGAACTTCTTTTTTTTAGGGGGGGCTGAATTTTGTTTTTAATATATTGTTATACAATATAAAATAGTACAGAGTTGCAAGCTATTAAACAATTAAAAAACAATCAATGTTTTAAATTTTTACAAACAAGTGTTTAACTTGTTAAATGTTTTAACTTGTAGCCGTTTTTGTTTGGACATCTTTAGAACATAAAGTAACCAGGAAAAGGTTAATAGTAATTTCAAATGTCCGTATTGTACGCTAAAATATGAATTATTTCAGATTTGAGGAATTTGTCTCTATTTAACTTATTAACAAAATCTTAATTTTCTAAAAGAAGAAATTTCAACTATATAAGCTGTTTAGAAAATAGTGCATGAATCTGATGGTTTATTATTTGAAAGGGAATAAATTACGGGGTATACGATTATAATTTATGAAATGTCCACAAATAATATTTTTTTTATTTAAAAGCGTATTTTTTACATTATTCTTAAAATTACTCTTTAAAGCTTTAGCGTTGTAGCTTTCAATGCAAATTCCCCCCACTTTAAAGCACGTTTAGAATAAATAAGGGACGCTTCCTTTCGAATGCCTCTTTGTAGGAATTCTCTATTACTAAAATTTGTTTTTTAAGTATTTAAAAAAAATAAAAAATAGTATAATATTAGGGGGGCTGAGCCCCTTCAAAATAATTCCTGGGGGGGGCTCGAGCACCCCCTGCCCCCCTACTTCCTACGCCTATGGTGAAATTATTGACTATAAATTGATCTTAGTTTCAGAACTGTGTTAGTCTAATAGTAGTGATAAAATTGACTGCAATCGTGTTTTATAACCTCTAAATGAAGAATATGAATAATTTATTTAAAAAAAATTGAAGAAATAGGAACATTTTTGTTTTGGTAATTTTTTAGCCAAATCTCAGTCATATAAGATGGACCTGAAAACACAGAATTATTTTAGGATTATCCCTCACTTAAATTCAAATCCTATTATTTTTATGTCTTGCTGGACAACAAAAAAAAAAAAAAAAAAAAAAATAATTCGCAACAAAAATAGATCACAAATATTTTTTAAACGTTAAAATTTATCAACGAAAATGAATATTGAAACATATAATAAAACGCTATTGTATTAAATTTTAAAACTAATTTTCAAGTAATGGAAAAAAAATCCGATTTAAAAGACTTTTTTAATGTATTTAACATGTTATTTATAGCAACTTGTATATTAAATAATATGGTAAATGTCTCTTTTGCTTGATCTTCCAGATTCAATGTCAAGATACATTTAAATTTCTTCGTTAAATTGGATTATTTGATAATTGTGTATTAACATAACTTAAAAAAAAAATTTGGCTACATTTTTCGTAGTTGGCGAATTTTACATTTTCAATTGGCAGCCCTGTCATAAGCGCCCCTTTTCTTTCTCCATGTCCACGCCAGATGGCGCACTATTCATTTCATTCATGGTTATTTACGTCCACGTAGGGTACAGGTAGAGAAATAGAAAATGAGGGTTAAAATTTTTGAAATTAAAGTCTATCTTTGTATTTTTATTACTTTTTGAGATTTGTTTAAAATTAAATTTTTATTTATTTATTTATTTTTGTTTTTACTTTATTTAGCAAAACATGGCTAAAATACTTGAGAAGTGTATAGTTTGTATTGTACAATACTTGTACTATATTTAACGTTATATTTATGGAGTTACTCAAATGAATTATTGGCGTCGTGGATAGGAAATGTCTTTTTTGGGAACCGGTTGTAAAAGAAAAATATCTGGTTATCCGGCATTTTACTATCCGGAATTCTCAATTAACAAAAATGTTTGGAAAAAAAATGTCTGTTTTGGAATTTTTCTTTTGTTGAATATGGAAAAAATTCCACAATGGCATAAAATGTAAAACAAAATAGCTATTTGGCTTTAATTTATCCGGAAATATCGATTAACCGGAATATTTATAGAACAACATTTCCTCGATTTCAAAATATTTTCATTGTTGGGTGGGGATCTTTTTTGTATAAAAAAAAGTGTAATATTTTCGGCTATCCGGCATTCAATTATCGGAAAAATTCAATGAACTAGAAATATCTATAAATTGGACTTTTTGAAAATATTATCTTCGATTCCATTTGTTTTCTGCGTAGTAAATATAACAATTTGAAATGAAATACTGTGCATTTTCGGTTAGTAGGGCCTATTAACGAAAGCTCAGTTAACCTTTCGATTATGTTATTTAAATGAAGTGTTGCAATTTATGAAAACTACAACATAATTTAATTTTAATATTTATTAATTTGGATAATTTAAAAATATATTGTGCGTAGAGTGGAGGAAAGTCAGAAAAAATTTGAGATTTGTGGTTAATAACAGTAGGCGCGAACCCCCATTTCAATTAGGAACTGCAAAGGGGAAAATAAGGTAATTTGTTTTTAAAGAAAAAAATCAAACTTTAAAAAAAAGGAAGCGTTAAAAAGTACAAAATACAATTTAATTTTAAGACCATGAATATTTAATATTAATTTGATATTTATTGCCACTTTTGGTGTCAATTTATAAAAAACATACCTAAATTTTGGCACCAATTAAAAAAAAATGGTAATAAGTATAAAATTGCAAAAAGTACTAGGAAACACTAGGAAAAGAGTTTCTTCTAATTTCGATTCCAGAGTCGCAACATTCCATTGCTACAGCATTCGGATTTTTCTGAAGCTTCAGTTTCTATTTAGCTCAAGCTGAAGTATAAGACAAAAACACGTCTTATAGAATATTGCATAAAGAATATTAAAATACAATAAAATACATAAAATCTAGGCATTTGTTTGGCAGATACATCTCCCTTCATCAGCAGAAATGAAAAGTCTGTGTGTACAACGAAATGAAAATAAACCCAGTATCGAAAGTGTTGCCAAAGAACAAAAAAAAATATTTCAATCGTCTGGAGTTAACTGTTTTGTGCCAACAGGCAGGAAATACCGGAACAGCAAAGGTTCCTTTGACAATCTAATCAACATTGCTAAAAACGTGAAACGCCTCCTGGGTCAAGTTCAAACTTGGACATATATAGTATCTCATATCAATGTGGTATGTCATACATCGGTAAAACTAAAAAAGCATTACATTAAGAGCATCAAGCACATTGCAAAAAGAAATAAAGAAGTCCTCCATTGCTAAGCACTCTTGGGAACATTATCATATATATATAATTTTTCTAACCCACATTTAATTTGCAAACCCAAATCTCCAGTCGAACTTGACTTCCATGAGGCTTTTCACGATTTTAGCAAAATTGATTCTATTGTTAATGAAACCTTTGCTGTTCCAGTATTTCCCGCTCGTTGGTACACAATAGTAAACTAAAACCGATTAAGAAAGTTTTTGTTCTTTAGCAACACTTTCAATTCTGGGTTTATTTTCGTTTTGTTGTGCAGACAGACTTTTCTTTTATGCTGATGAAGGGAGATGTTTCTCCCGAAACATGATTAGATTTTATATATTTTTATTGCGTAGTTTTAACGTTGTATTTGTATTTTAACAAGTCGAAGTATGTTAACTCTTATGGTTTTTAATTTGTTTAAATTTAATAGAAATAATTAAAAGTTACAAAGTAACAAGACTCATTATTATATCTCTATCATTATCTATCTTTTATCTAACTTACTGTATCTTTTGGCAATGTTCTTGTAAATGATTCTGTTTGAAATTTTAAAATCCTTGAAATGGACTTGATCATAGTTTATTTTTAAGAAAAGAAATAAAGTGGCTATTAATTAAAAGTTAATAACTCGGTATCGAACTGTTGATTTCCTAATGATTAAAGAGGGGAAATGATTGGTAATATTAAAATAATTTAACCTAATTCGAAAAAATATTTTTCGTTTAAATTCAAATTTTAAAGCTTGTTTTAATTTTATTAATTTTTTATTGAACGTTACTTTTATTCTTAAGGGGGTCCGATACCCAAAATTCGCAAAAAAATTCATTTTTTTTTATATTTAAAAAATAATATTCAAACTTATCTTAATAACTCACAAAAAACTGCTTCAAAAAATTCCTATTAATTTTTTAGTTATGAATGTTTTAATGATGTGTTCCTATAACATAGTTGTATCATATGTAAACTTTAAAAGCAAATATCTCTGTTCGTGGTTTTGAAATTTAATGAACACTAAAAATGCTAAGGCTTTTTTACTATTATACTTAAAATCATAATTTTTGTGTGTATAGCAAGATAAATATATTTTAAATAGATGTATGCATTCAGATTTCCTATTTTTACCATAATTTGTTTTTTAAAACCACTTAAAATGGAATTTTATTTTTTTTCGTCAATTTTTTTTTCCAAAATTTCTAATATATTTTATTTTTTTAAAGTGATGTATCTGAATCAAAATTTGAATGCATACATCTATTTACATATTATTCAAGATCTTAAATAAAAAAAATTGCTTCAAAATATTGAAAAACAAAAAAGGAGTAGGAATTTTAAAATTGTTAAAAAATTTACTAAAATTTTAATTTAAAAATAAATGTGCAATTTAAAAAAAAGATTGAGCGTCTTAAAATGGTTTTTTATGCATATTTAGAAAGAGAAAAAAAAATGGATTGTACAAGTATAAAAAAAAAGAAAAAAATGTCGAAGGTATCGGACCCCCTTAAAAATGGGTAGGAAAAGTGACAAAGTCTCATTTAAAATTGGTTTTCACTTTAAATTTTTTTATTAATTTTGCAAATATTTTGGCGTATTTATGTATATGGTTTCTAGGCAACGTCTTTGAATATGTTTCATAATATTTAAAAAAAAATTCAAATAGTTAAAATTTTAGTTTTCTTTTTGTATCCACTTTCATACATAGGTGGGGTAAAATGGGTAATCAGTGTGATTCATGGAATTTTTTGTGTAAAAGGCATTATTAAAACAAATTGATTTGTCGAGTTAGAAACTTATATAAAATAAAACAAATAATAACCACCAACTCTTAAAAACTCCGTATATTTGATTATTACGGGACTATTACTACAACAGGCTTTCTAAAAGAAAGTTATAATTCATCATTTTGAAAAATCAACTTTTTATTATTTTCTTTGAAAAAGAACATATGCTAGTACAATTTGCCATTTATTTTTATTCAGAAATCTATGCTGTATTTACGTTATTTTTAATTTGTTCCACAGATGATTTTTGAAAATTTTATTTAATACTTTATGTTTATTTTAATGGAAAAAGAAAATGGCGTTCATTTTGTTATCAAAATGTTTATTTCTTGTAGACAGTTTTTTTTTTAAAAAGACAAGTATGTAAGGTAATTGTATTAACATTAGGCAGTATTTTTTTTTGTTTATAAGCTTTGAAATCATATTTTTGTATTTGTATAATATAGCACTTTTTTGATGATCGTTAATTTTTTTCGAATTTCCTATTCTTTAGCCAAATTTGGAGGAGGAATTTACATATGGTTTTATCACAAAATTATGAATTTTTTTAGTTTTCAGTACCGTTTACTAAAAAGTATCCTATCAGCTATACTTTAGTTTTTTATATCTTATAAAAAAGCTTTTTAATTAAAAAAAATATTTAAAAATTGCGAAGTTGCTGTAATGAAATTTCAAAAAAATATATTTAAATTTATTATACTAATTTGAAAGAGAAGTTTTTCAACTTTAATTACTAATATTCTGTACGTCAAAGGAGTGGTAATTAAAAATTGACAGAGTATTTGACACCTAAAAATAATTCAACTTAGTATGGCATATAAACCCAAGAAGGAATGTATCCCCTTAAACTGAAGAATTTTTAACAGCAATTTATAAAACAGGCGTTTTACTCTATTCGATAAACAGATACAATACTTTTGATTTTTCAAGTAAAACTTTAAACCGCGTTTTAAAAAAAACGTAAAGGTTGATTGCCTCCTCAATATACGAAAAAATCAATCGTATAATATATGATCTCCATTGGAAACTCAACCGGGGCATTCCAAGTAATTAACGGTCCGGTAAAAGAACCAAAAAAAAAAAAAAAGGGGATGGGGGCGGTAGAGGAAGCCCCATTGTGAATTCTTCCTGCGTCATCTTCTGTGGAGAGATCAATTTGCTGCGGATCTCTAAACGTCTTGACAAATGGCACTTTTTCCTTTTTCGATCAAGACTTTTGGAAGGTCAAGCTTTACAAAACCTTTTTCCGCTCTGGTACCTACCGCGAAAGGAGGATTTTTATTCTTTCGGAGGATTGGTCGGTTCAAATTAACGTTGTACTAGAGCTAAACATTGGGCTATTGGCAACGATTCTGGATTTTGGTTTGGTTTTGTTAATAAACGTCGCCACTAGAGCTGCACAGTGGGCTATTGGCGACGGTTCGGGGCCTATCTCGAAGGAAAGACCCGGAGACACATGAGCCCCAGTTGCTCAGTTGCTAAGCCGTTCAGCTACTAGTCAGAGGATTGGTGGTTCGAATCCGTGCGATGGACTTGACACAGAAAAGTAAAAAAGTAGTGATCTTGCGATCGGAGGGTTGCCAGCTTCGTTACAAAAATACTAGAAAGTCGTCCAGAACATCCAACAAATTATACTGGCGTGTATACGGGACTGGTGCACGATAAATCTGATCGGGGTCCAATGTCCTGACGCCTATTGAGGTTGCGTCGGGTGCCAGCTCAGGTGTTAGCCTCGTCATCTGACCATGGTTCAAAAATACGAGGCATCGTTCGCGGGTCTTTCCTTCGAGACAGGCCCCGAACCGTCGCCAATAGCCCACTGTGCAGCTCTAGTGCGAAGTTTTTTAAACAAACCAAACCAAAACCCGTATACACGCAGATAATTTTTGTGGATATTCTGGACGACATTCCTAGTATTTTGTAGTGAAGCTGGCAACCGTCCGATCACAAGATCACTACTTTTTTACTTTTCTTAGTCAAGTCCGTCACACAGGATCGAACTAGGAACCCTTTGATTCCCAGCTGACGCCTGTATCCACTCGGCCACGGAGGACTCTTTTATTCTTTTGGAGGATTGGGGTTGGTTCAATTAACGTCGTGACAATGGGCTGTTGGCAACACTCTGGGATCTATACTGAAAGATCCTGGAACATTGCCTCGTAATTTTAAACTATGGTTGGTTAATTAACGTCGCACTAAGCGGGCTATTGGCGCCGGTTCGGTGTCTATCTCGAAGGAAACATCCGTAAACTCTGTATGGGGGAGTTTCACGCCGAGAAGAAGAAGACCCCTGTTCCAACGGAACATGGAGAAAATTTCGGGACGCCGAAGAAGTTCCGTAGGATCAGCTTGGAGCTTTATCTCCTGTACTATAATTTTAAGTTTTAGTCTTTAAGTAATACCTCAATATAGAAATATTTTCTACATACACTGAGATAGATTGCACTCATCGTTTATCAAGTATTTTTGTGTTGAAATAAAAGTAAACTTCGGTATTTTGTTGTAATTCTAATTATATTCAAATATAATAAAAGTATTTCTGCACTTAAATTTATTCATATATGGAAAAAAAATTATTTATTTGGAAAAAACAAATATTATAAACAAACTTTCCCATAATTGCAAGCGTAGCGACTAAACAAACAAAAGCAAAGTTGTCTGCTGTAGGGAAGAAATCGAAACTACTAGTAAGTTACCATGTTGATACGTCAAGTGAAACTCTCCCATTGTATTTTTGGTTTGGTTTGGTTAATTAACGCCGCACTAGAGCTGCACAGTGGGCTATTGGCGACGCTTCGGAGGAAAGAAAAGGGAACGATGCTTCGTATTTTTGGACCATGGTCAGATGACGTGAACAACACCTAAGCTGCCACCCGACGCAACCTCAATAGGCATCAGGACGTTGGACATCAGGACGTTGGACTCCGATCAGATTTAACGTGCACCAGTTCCGTATGCCTGTGGAAGTGGGGGTAATTCATACGACTTTTTGGTACTACGTTGCGAATCTGGCAACTCTCCAACACAGATTGTGTAATTATAAAAACAAAGATATTCATTTTTGTGTGAAATTTTAGGATGGTGAAAATGTTACTGGATTTAACTGATGGTAAGTATTTTCGTTTGAATGCGTCATAAATTAGACAGAATAAAATTACATGACTCCAGGTTTCATTTTCTGTAACTCCCTTAAAAATATATGTGATTGCTTACAATGAATTTGTATTATACTGGCGTGTATACGGGACTGGTGCACGATAAATCTGATCGGGGTCCAATGTCCTGACGCCTATTGAGGTTGCGTCGGGTGCCAGCTCAGGTGTTGTCCTCGTCATCTGACCATGGTTCAAAAATACGAGGCATCGTTCCCGGGTCTTTCCTTCAAGATAGGCCCCGAACCGGCGCCAATAGCCCACTGTGCAGCTCTATTGCGACGTTAATTAAACAAACCAAACTACAACGAATTTGTATAATACTTCTTTTTAAAGTGATATCTATATTTGAAATTAAGTAGTCTTCTATTCATTGTATAGTTGTTTTATGTATTTATACTGTGAGTGGTTAATACTATTATTCATTGAAGCAAGATTATTTTGGGTGTGTTGGTCGTGGTATAGCTGTACAATCGTTAGAAAGTAATGTTCAGCGACTTTATAGTCTTGGAAAATCCAAATAAAATAAAAACCAGTGTTCTGTAAAATATTTCTAATTGAGATAACTCAATTAAATTTATTGTTAGTGCAGTTAAAGGATTAGTTATATATGTGCAAGTAGCAAATTTTAGCAAACCTCTCATCCGACAATTTGAGAAGATGTATCCAGTACTTTAAAATTAAACGAATAAAAACTAAAGTGATCCTAGGATGTGTGTGTGACCTAGTTAGAGTCTTAAAATATATCCAGGTATACATGCCGGGAAACCGTAAGCAGTTTTCTAAAAAAAAATATAAAAACATTTTTCTAGATCGTTGTAGTTATTTATCGCCCAAACTGCAGCACCGTAAGTTAATTCTGATGAAATTAAAGCATCAAATAATTTAAACCATGAGTTAACCTAGTTAATTTTCGCACCTGTCAGTATGGACCATGAAGTGTTTATTGCACTATTTGTTTTAGAAATAAAATATTTTTGGACGAGATTAAAACAACCATATGAAAAAAAAAATGGAATACCTAGATAAATATAGCTAGAAACAATTTTCAATTCGTTATTGTTGTATAAAATGTTTTCACGCTTAGATAATTAATTTATCTCCCTTACGAAAGATTAATATTTTAGTTTTATTAATATTAACATTTTCTTAAATTTAAAAAAAGAAGTCCTCACAGAATTTTTCAAGAAGATTGAGATTTCTTTGGAGATTTATTGGGCAATCAGAGAGAATCACAGCGTCATCGGCAGAAAGCAGAAGATGTACAGAATTAATATATAAACCATGATGATTAATTTAATGATGATTAATTTAATGATGATTAATTTAACCGAATTATTAAATTATTCAAAAATAGAATAAATGACAAGGGATTTAAGACTTTCGCCCTGTAAAACACCAGTACACTGTTAATTACGACCTTACAACAAAAATTTGGTACCCATTTAGCTGCAACCAACATTTGGTGCTTAGTTTCACAATTTCACGGTGCTACCACGGATACCATTTAGTAGTGAAACATTGCACCAAAACTCATAACGTTGCATAAAACTCAAAATTCGAGTTTTCTTAGTATTTTAGAAGTAGTATTTTTGTAGAGTAGCTAGCAACCCTAGATCACAACTTTTTTAACTTTTCTTTGTCAAGTCCATCGATCGGGATCGAACTAGGAATCCTGTAATTCATAGTTAAATGCCTTTATCCACTCGGTCATGGATGCCCTTGTTCGTAGGTGTCTTTCTTGGATGTGATGAGGCTTGTTGATGAAGCGACAGCGAAAATTTCGATTGTAGTTAAAGTGATTGAAACAAATATCGATGAAACATCCGCTTTTTCCCGATAAAGGATTTTTGGTCTAACCCAGGTTCCGCCATAATATGGTGTCATTTGCTGCAGAACTTCTGTTTTTCATAAAGATATGGTACAACGTTGAACTAAAATTTGTAACAATGTAACCATATCAAAAGATTCGGTAGAGCTGTAACCTACTCTAACTCGAGCATTAGCTTTTTAATACATGTCTTTTAGAATAAAAATAAGTTTGGGGCCGATTAAGATTCTGTTTAAAATTGACCACAGAAGATCACGATTGACACACTGTCAAATGCCCCTTTCAGACCTATAAATGCAGCATAGAGTGTAGCCGCGTTTTTTACTTAGCTAGTCTTGTACTATAGTTCAGAATAAACGATGTCAACACAACGTCTCCATACAACACTATATCCCTCTCAAATAACATTTTTTTTTTATAAATCCAGCTTACTAGGCTACTGTTTAAAATAGATGTAAATAATGCACTTATTGTATGTTTTAATAGATGTAATAATATGCGCGTTTTATAATATCCATATAAATTCTAAAACAAATATCTACTCTGACTAATCAGTGAATTTTATTTTAATTTAATGAAAAAATTTAAAGCAATGAGGTTATTTCCATTATAATTTAAGTATTTATATAATTTATGAACAAATATTTATATAATTTATAAATAAATATTTATATAATTTATAAATAAATATTTATATAATTTATAAATAAATATTTATATAATTTATAGATAAATATTTATATAATTTATAAATAAATATTTATATAATTTATAGATAAATATTTATATAATTTATAAATAAATATTTATATAACTTATAAATAAATATTTACATAATTTATAAATAAATATTTATATAATTTATAATATTTAATGTAATTATATAATTTATATTATTAATAAATATTTACATAATTTATAAATAAATATTTATATAATTTATAAATAAATATTAATATAATTTATAAATAAATATTAATATAATTTATAAATAAATATTTATATAATTTATAAATAAATATTTATATAATTTATAAATAAATATTTATATAATTTATAAATAAATATTTATATAATTTATAAATAAATATTTATATAATTTATAAATAAATATTTATCATATTTTTAGTGTGTGACGAGAGTTAAATATTAAATGTAAGGAACATTACATTATTCAAAATCTTGCCGTTCGACCGTCATATTTGCAATTCATTATGTTGAGTATAACTATTTCAAATTTTCAAATGAGAAATTTATTATTAATAACTATTTTGGTGACGTGTGCTAAGATAAATGACTTTTTCCACTCTTATAAATTATTTGCACCCAAGGTTAAGAGGATTTGATCATTCATTCAGTCAATCATATTTTAAGGAAATATACTTTTGCAGATGTAATTTGTCAACATAAATAAACATTGGCGTATGGTTTTTTGCTGCAGCATAATACATTTTGAGATAACTTTTAAACACATTATGGACAGTATGCACGAACTGGTGCCGGGATTCAAATTAGAAGAATAAAGTGTTCGTTCTACATTGTGAAAAGAAAAACTTGATGACTACAAACTTAACAGTTTGGGCGACAATTTAATTTATAATTAACCATTAGAAACAAATGTAACTTAACATTTTAAAATTTCGTTGTAAATTGCTGCATTTTCCCCGATTAATGAAATTTCTTTCACTCGGATATAGCAAAACTCTTTGAGATATACAGTAAATATTCCTTTTCTGTCAATTGAGAACTTTTCAATAGTCATTAAACTTTGGTAAAAATATTAAAACTCGAACTTTTTCTGTTTTTTTCGACGGAAGTTTTGAAACGCTGAAATATTCCACACAAATATGGCTACATAAAAATGATCTATTGAAGAAGCATTGATATAAGTTAAATAAAGAGAAATGTACTTTAATTTTTAAAAGCACCCATTTTATCCTATTACCAATTTACCCCCGCCCCCTACTCTACAGACAACAGATTAATTTCCTTTTTTCGTTACTACTTCCGTTACACGGTTCAATTCAAACATTCTACATGTACCTCTTACATGGAACGAATTCTAAAAACTTGCACATAAAAATATATTTTATACTCGAAACGATGTACAACGAATAAATACTTGTGTTTATTCATCTGATGACGTAATGCAAATAAACCTGTGAATAATTCATTGTATAGTTTTGGCAACAGTTGATGATGATATGTAAATGTTGTATTAAAATGCTTTTCATATATTTAAATCGCGACGATTTGTGTACGGTTTTATTTAATTGTTCATTTTACAATAATTAGTTACAAAAAATGAGGCATTGAAAAAAAATAATTACAAGGTATTGGTATTGATTATAGAAACGAAAAAAAAAAAAAAAATAAGAATCAAAATTAGAATATTTCGCAATTTTTCAACTATTTCTGAGTAATTAATAAAACTCTGAACTTATTTATGAAAAATTGTTTGATAATTCGAATTCTATTAACGATTCTAGTAAAGTTATTTAATAATTTTACTGTATGTAATCTCACTAGCTACATAGGAAAACAGAATTTGAGAAATTTAATATTTATAATGCTTAGTTCTCTTCTTCCATTTAAGAGTTTTTAGAACGTTTCGTCAATTTTGAATTCTTTATGGGTATTTGATAAAAATCTTTATAACTAGTTTTTTTTAAAAAATAAGATTTATTTAATGATTTAACAGAAATTAAAACCACTAGTTACATATGAAAAAGGACATTTGAAAAGAAAAACTACAGTAAGGAAGCTTTATTCTTCTACTCCATTTAGTATTGTTCAACTATATTTTAATTTAAAACTTTTATAATTTACGACTCATGGAAGAATTTAATTTTTTTAACAAATTCTGAAGTAAGAGATTAATAAAAAGCTAGCTAATCAGTAAAGACTTTAATTTTCACACAAATAATTATAATTTGCAAACATAACAACGATAACATTTTATACGCATCATAAAAAGTTGTAATAATATTTATAAACATAAAAACAAAGGTTTAAGCTGTAAGAAACCCCTTTTCTTTAAATAATCTGGATACATGAAATCTCTTTCTTTTCTCTATAACGAAGTAAATGGCCAGCTGTGATCCCTCTAAACCCCCATAGCGATGCTATTAAGGTTACCCGGAAGTCACTACCGAATTGTGCTTCGCCGCATTTCCGAAATTTCCTTGGCTGTCAGATTCCCGATATTGATTCCGGGCAGCCAATTAACTCTATTGGCAAGAGTAGAGGATACGGGGCCAATCTAGCTCGCCAATTTGCTGACTAATTCTGTGCCAATGTCAATTTGAAAATGCCTGCTTTTATATATTTCATTTTATATGTAATTTAAATTATGTCATTTTTTTATGTCATTTAAATTATGTCATTTTTTTTATGTCATTTAAATTATGTAATATTTTACGTAATTTGTTTCATATGTAATTTAAATTATGTAATTTTATACGTAATTTGTTTCATATGTAATTTAAATTATGTAATTTTATACGTAATTTGTTTCATATGTAATTTAAATTATTATGTAATTTGTTTTATATGTAATTTAAATTATGTAATTTGTTTTATATGTAATTTAAATTATGTAATTTGTTTTATATGTAATTTAAATTATGTAATTTGTTTTATATGTAATTTAAATTATGTAATTTGTTTTATATGTAATTTAAATTGTGTAATTTAAATTACAAAAATTTTTGTCATTTAAAAATATTAAAATAAAAAAAAATCTTAACTTTAATATAAATATTTATGCGGGGATCTATGGGGGTAAATGTCCTACCATCGTGTACAAAAAATAGGCCGAGTCGACGGACTAAGTTGGCTACTAATCGACTCCTCATCTGACTTTTGTATAGTCTGAAGCGGGAAAACGAGTCACATATTGGGCATACTGTAGTCTATTTAACCGCTTTAACTTCAGTTCTATTCGACAGATCGTGGGTGCAGTGAAGAAAACGACAAGTTCTACAATTCTATTTGACTAGCTGATTGTTTAAACCATCATTGTGGTAATAATTTGTGGAACGGAAAGTGACGATTTATCTTCGAAGGCAAAATATCACTCAAAAGTTCAAATGCGGCAGTCTAAACTTATTTTTAAATCAATTTAAAACGATTAAAATGTACGATTAAAACGATTTATGTACGTAACTGTTAAAAATACTAAAAAAGTGAACCTTAACCTATTCGTTTATCAAAATGTTAATGTATTCTACACATAAATATTTACTCTTAACTATAAGCATCCGTTTATTTAAGAGCGACATTAAATTTCGTAAATAAAAAAAGTTTTGTTTTGTTTCTGTTTGAGAAAGGAAGTTAAAAATCTCGATATATTTTTACCACTGTCAATTCACAAAGTACAAATAGAATAGTTTCTTTCTAAAATAACCCAATTTTCGAAGGGAGGAAAACAAAAGCCAAAGAAGAAACAACTATAAAATGCATAAACAACACAAAAGCAGAATTTATGATATTTCTTTCGATAAATATCGAGGCAATAATCTCAGGATATATCCTTTTAAATTCCAAAAGGCTTCGCTTGCTTTGACATCTTTCGAACTGCGTGAAAAGTAGATACTTAAGATCTAAATATTTCCCTAAAATTTTCCCTATTTGAATTCATTTTCCCTATTCGAATTCATTTCCGCGCATACCGTGCGAATTTAAATTGCTCAAAGGTCTCTCTTCAGCCATTCATTACAAAACCTTTTCTAAATTACTTACTTCTCTTTAATTGCCGCTTATTTCCGTAGGTTTCGTGCAATTTCTGAATTCCCCTTCGACTCATATTCTTTTCTGAATAGGTTATTCCACTTAATTCGGCACTTCGAATAGGTTAGGGTAACAGATTTATGAATTCAAGATGAAACAAATGTTCACTTGCTCGCTCTGCTGAGATTGACTTCCATTTACGATTTCATGACATTATAAATTATTAAATGTCGCGAAGGGATAGTTCGAATTATTAATGGGCGTATTGTGATTTTAAACAAATGATTGCTTTTTAAGCTTTTAACGATTTTAACATTGTTGGGCCCTCGAGCTTGCTGTTGGTCATCAAGATTTATATTTCTACTTTCTGTTGAAATTGCGCTGTTAAAATTGGTACTCAAAAATAAATAATATGTACTCATTTTTGAGTACATTTGGTGCTTATTATAACTCCGAATACATAAGTTTCATTTTTGAAAAAAAAATGAGTACAATAAGTAAAAATTAATAAAAAGAGTAGTTGCTTGATTACATAGGCAGCCGTCATAAATAACTTTCAATAAATAGTGAAAATTTTAACCAAGATTTACCGGGAATCGAACCCAGATCATCAGACACCGCAGCCCAGTGCCTTATCCGTTGTAAAAAATGTGTTTCAAAAGAATGGGAAGTAGATAATTCAGTTGTAAGAAACCTGTTTATAACCTGTTTTGCTTAAATGAAAACCCTGTTATTATAGTTCAATTATCTTACTTCCCGTTCTTTTGGCACACCTTTTGAACATTTCTTCTGTTTATAACGTCTTCAAGTCACCCTGGAAGTGTAGCGGATAAGACACTGTACAACGGTGCCTGAGGATCTGGGTTCGATTCCCGGTAAGTCTTGGTTGTAATTGTCGATATTTATTGAAAGTGATTTATGAAGGCAGTCTATGTAGGCTAGCATCTGCTCTTTTTATTCATTTTTACTCATTGTACTCATTTTTGAGTACATCTCTTTTTCAAAATTAAAACTTATGCAAGTATAAGTAAAGTAAGTATAAGTAAAGTAAATATAAGTAAAGTAAGTATAAGTAAAGTAAGTATAAGTAAAGTAAGTATAACTAAAGTAAGTATAAGTAAAGTAAGTATAAGTAAATTAAGTATAAGTAAAGTAAGTATAAGTAAAGTAAAGTATAAGTAAGTAAAATGTACTCAAAAATTAGTACATTTTGCTTTTGGGTACCTATTTTTAATAGTGCATATAAATAGTCACGACTAGAAAAAGAATTTAAATTACTATATAAACTATATCTGAAATTTTAAATCACGATTTATCGATTTATTGACTATATCTCAATTCTTTTACGTATGCATTATAACTAAACCTGGTTTTCAATAAATTCCGGTAGAGAAGTGTAAATTTTTAAATCATAAATTCATACTGAATACCAAGTCTCAGATTCGAAATTCAGTAAAAACTTTTCTTTCGTAGCCTTGAGGTAAACAGTTTACAGATTTGGGGTTCTTGAAACCTTGTTCTTAGTAAAAAGAGTGTATTTTCTATTCGTTTTATTGAAGTAAAATTTTAGTTTTGAAATATTCTCACTATAGGGTACATCGATGAATTTCTGACCTCTATCGATTGACCATTTATCAATATAATATTCAATAGAGAAATTATCGAACTGGAAGGATTTTTCTCGAGACATATCTATATTTTGATAAGGGAAGTTATGTGTAATCGTGTATAAAATTTTAGAGTCGATCGTAGTGGTTTTTGACAGGTATTGAAAAGCATTCTATTTTGGTTACGGGTAAAGGTGAAAGGGCAAAGTGGACCGTAATGAAAACGTGCGTAACGAAAGAAGCATAAACCGAAAGTATAAGTACGAAAAATAGCGTTGTCGCGGCTGCATCTATTGGATATATGCAGAACTAAGTGGACTGTGACGAAAGCGTAAGTCGAAAAACAGCATTATTGCAGTTGTATCTATTTTATGCATGTACTGCAAAGTGGAGCGTAACGAAAACACATGTAACGAAAAATGATAGAGAAACATGAGTCTCGAAACAGCGTTGGTACGGTTGCATATATTCTATTCTCGTCTGAGCGGTGTTCGGCTAAGAGACAAGCGGTATTCTAGGAACGAGACAACCTAGAAAGCGTGCAAAGGTTTGTCTGTAGACCTAAAAGGTGCAACTCCCTGGAAATTGACAATACACATAATAAGCTATCTATATACAACTGTCTATATACGGCCTACTTAACTTATTAGAGTGTTTACTAGTGCCGGCAAGCTACTGCTCTTTTTACTCATTTTTGAGTACATGTCTTTTTCAAAAATGAAACTTATGTATTCGGAGCTATGATAAGCACGGAATGTAATAAAAAATGCGTACATTTTACTTATTTTTGAGTACCTATTTTTAACGGTGAACGATTGCCACGTTTCTATGTTAAATTAATTGCTCACAAGTCTCACTAAATTCGCACCTCGATAAAAGACGCATTTCATACATAGTAGACCCCGTATATGTTTCACCACACGATTAAAATCCTGTGGAACGATAAGAACGCGACGATAGCGTGAAATCCTCAGCCGATAAGTTCCCGCTCTTTTATCGGTGTCCGAGATTCCCTTTCTTCGGCACCTGCGTTCTCCCATTGTCCCCTATGGCACAATGACACCCTCAGATACGCCAAATGACCCAGTTCGATGACCCGGGTGGGATTATTTCACACAGCCACCATATGGGGTTGGGGTTATAGGCCTCGATCCATTACAAAGTGAAACCTTAATTCGAACTGTATCGAACACTTCTGCAGTTTGAGCTATAGTAATGCCTTTTACATGTATAAAACCCAGAGAGGAGATAGGGTCCATTACCTTTGATAAAACCCCTGTTTATATAAACAAAGTTGCATATCTGTTTAAGTTGTCAAGATAAATGTGTAGTTTTGCACGAAAATGTTTGAAGTTGCACATATAGTTTCTGGCAGGGCCAGATTAAAAAAAATGAAATACTGTAAATACAGAATACTTATAAAGCTCCCGTTCCCTAAAACATCGCATTTTTAACCAACTTAAGCGTGAAAAAATATCTCCGGATGTACCGTTCTTTGACTGGCTATTTTATTTTTTATTAACATATTTATCTAATCACGTCCAAAGATCTCCAGTTTTTCTATCAATGGATCCAGTTTCTTAACTCATAAAAATACTCAATCTTACAGTAATTTTTGAATATAATTTTTTAGGTATAACTTAAAAGCGGCTTCTTTACAATGAAATAAAACTTTGGTAAAAGTATATAAATGCACGTTCAGGAATAAATATTTAAACTTCCAAACAGTGAAAACGACTTTAGGTAATTTAATAATAATTTTTGTTTCAGAGATTTTAGCATTTTGGGTTTATCCAGGGTTCGAAATTAGCGGTAGTTAGTCGTATTTTGCACCTAAAAATTCCACTTTGACGACCTTAATTCTACACCCAGTCGTCATTTTTGACGCCTAACTTTTTTTTTTACAAACATTTCAGTTTGAAGACCGTTATTTTACACCCAGTCGTCATTTTTGACGCCTAACATTTTTTTTATAAACATTTCAGTTTGAAGACCGTTATTTTACACCCAGTCGTCACGACCTCAATTCTACACCCAGTTGTCATTTTTGACACCTAACTTTTTTTTTACAAACATTTCAGTTTGAATACGGTTATTTTACACCCAGTTGTCACGACCTGAATTCTACACCCAGTCGTCATTTTTGACGCCTAACTTTTTTTTTAATAAAAATTTCAGTTTGAAGACCGTAATTTTACACCCAGTCGTCATTTCTTACATTATGTTAAACTTTAATTTTCAATTTTTCTCTCATACTTTTCAGTAATTTTGTCAGTAAGACGGTGATATTTTTAGAGTACAAACGGAAACATGTTTATAATTTTATGTAAAAGAAAATTAAACGATTACAAAAATATCGTAACAATTGGCAGTTTTGCTTAAGCAATTCGAACTATATTTTAAAATTACACTTAAGCAGAACATTTTGACAACTAAAATAATTGGTGTCAATGACACCCATAACTTTTAATCTCCTAATTTCGATCCCTGGATTTATTCCTTCTGGTTGGTAATAAACTGCTTTATACGTCTTGTTATATAAAACAGAAAATAAAGTTCGTTTTGAATGCGCAGTTCTTATTGAAACGGCTGAAGATAATATAAAAATAGTTTCTTTCCTCTGCCAATGTTGAGATTGACGGGTAATCGCAGATGTCGACCACCTGTTGAGTGAGACGTTATTTCAACACCTTGTTATCTGTGAAAGTGAACCACGTGTCATACAAACCTGCATTTTAGAGTTGGTGGTAAGACATGAAAGAAACCCAGAGTAAAAAAAAATACTGAATAGAAAATTCTGGATTATCAGTTACAATTGTGGCTAAATATTCTTTTGGTGTACATGAAAATGTAATTAATATTTTTTAATTTTAGGCCATTTTAAAGAAGGGAATATTAACTATTTTATAAATTAATATTCTTTAACTATTTTATAAATTTATTTATTTTATATATTTATTTATTTTATAAATTTATTTATTTTATAAATTTATTTATTTTATAAATTAATTTATTTTATAAATTTATTTATTTTATAAATTTATTTATTTTATAAATTTATTTATTTTATAAATTTATTTATTTTATAAATTTATTTATTTTATAAATTTATTTATTTTATAAATTTATTTATTTTATAAATTTATTTATTTTATAAATTTATTTATTTTATAAATTTATTTTATAAATTTATTTTATAAATTTATTTATTTTATAAATTTATTTATTTTATAAATTTATTTTATAAATTTATTTTATAAATTTATTTTATAAATTTATTTTATAAATTTATTTTATAAATTTATTTTATAAATTTATTTTATAAATTTATTTTATAAATTTATTTTATAAATTTAATTATTTTATAAATTTAATTATTTTATAAATTTAATTATTTTATAAATTTATTTATTTTATAAATTTATTTATTTTATAAATTTATTTATTTTATAAATTTATTATTTAAGGTAGTTAGTTAAATGTAAATAAGTACAATAATCAAATTACTAATTCAGTTGGATAATAACTTGTATTAGTATTGTGTACTTTTTACTACATCCATTTATATAATTAAATTATGTTCTTAAAAATTTATTTTATAACGGATATGTAGTATGAAAGCATTGTTTGTGAATAACCACATGCTAAAGCATGAGATGGAGCGACAAGTGTTTCTTTGTTGAAGATGTGTATCAAGGTCTCACTTTTCTTAGTTAAAATTAAGTGAACAAAAATAACTTAAATTGAAACCTCAAGTATAATTATTTTAATTGTTGTTGTGTTGCCATTTTAGAGTTATAAATTTTAAATTCGTTTTTATTCTTCGAATATCTTTAGTTTGGTTTGGTTAATTAACGTCGCACTAGAGCTGAACAGTGGGCTAATGGCGACGGTTTGGGGCGTATCTCGAAGGAAAGACCCGGGAACGATGCCTCGTATTTTTTAATCATGATCAAATGACGAGGAAACACCTGAACTGGCACCCAACGCCTTCATTAGACGTCGGGACTTAGGACCCCGATCAGATTTATCGTGCACCAGTCCCGTATACACGCCGCTGATTTTTGTGGATGTTCTGGACGACATTCCTAGAATTTTTTAGCGAAGCTGGCAACCCTCCGATCACAAGATCAATACTTTTTTACTTTTCTTAGTCAAGTCCGTCGCAGAGGATCGAACCGGGAACCCTTCGATTCCCAGCTGATGCCTTTATCCACTGGGCTATCCGGCTCCCTCGAAGATCTTTAAGAAGTTTAAGATCAACCCAGATACATTTTAATGTTCTTAAAAGAGCTTTTGGGGTCAATAATGGTACCGTTCTAATTAGGTAACCACGAGACAAGTTATGCAATTTCCAGTTTACGTATAAATATGTGATTGAACCATGAAATTAGTCGAAAAACAAACACAATTTTTACTTTTCTGTTTAAAATCAACACTTTTATTAAGAAAATACAAAATACATTGTAAAAATACTCAATTAAAATACATCAAAATCCGGGCATGTTTCGGGACATCATCTCCCTTCATCAGCAGAAATGCAAAACAAACAGTGCATAGCTGAATTAAAATAAATCCAGAAATTAAAGTGTTGCCAAAAGAACAAAAGTTATTTCAATTGGTTGGATTTAACTATTGTGTGCCAGCAAGCGGGAAAATTTGGAATGACAAAGGTTTCATTAACTAACGAATCAATATTGCTGAAAATGTGATGTCTGAAGATTTAAGTTTGCAAATTAAATGCTAGTTAGAAAAATTAAATATGTGAATATGTAAGCAACAATCACATACTGTCAAACAAGAAATAAAAAAGTCTCCTACTAACAGTTACTCTTGGGAACATAATTACATATTTAATTTTTCTAACCCACATTTAATTTGCAAAACCAAATCTCCAGTTGAACTTGACTTCCTGGAGTAGTTTCACAAGCAATATTGATTCGTTAGTTAATGAGACCTTTGCGGTTCCAATATTTCCCGTTTGCAGGCACAAAATAGTTACCTTTAACCAATTGAAATAATTTTTGTTCTTTGACAACACTTTCTGGATTTATTTTAATTCAGCTATGCACACAGACTTTTTCATTTTTGCTGATGCAGGGAGATGTATCTCTCTAAATAAGCCCGGATTTTGATGTTATTTTTATTGCATATTTATGTTGTATTGTCTTATTCTTAAAGCAATGCCCTTATGACGAGTTTTTATCTTATTGTCACTCTTTTTACTTTAAATTTTATTTATGGTTATGGAATTTGAAACCGAAGAAAATTAATATGCACAGAATTTGTGTCTGTGAGTGCACTGCTCTAAAGGGTACTGAAGACTCAAAACTTGCAAAATGCATGTCTATTTTTAGCCGTGCCCAGGGGCGGCGTGAAAGCCCACTAGAACTTTAAAAAGAAGAGTAGAAGGGGGGAAAAAGCGTCAAACGGGGGGAAATATTTCTCTAAACATCTCCGTTCAAGGGGAATAAATCACTGTGGCAACAACGGAACTGGGTAGATGATCGATTATGAAAAGAGCCCGGCTCTTGGATTTTTGAAATGGGGAAACCCTTTCACGCAGTTTAGTTAAATAAAATGTAGGCGGGGAGTGAAATGCTTATATTATTTAAAACATTTATTCCGTATTATTTAGTATGGGTGATCTCCCTCTAATCCCCCCAAAGGTACTAAGAAATATTTTTCTTTTAAATATGTGGGTCATTTTCTGCTTTCAATATAAAATTAGCAAAGGAATTAGTAGTCTGTATAAAAATAATAAAAGTTCATTAATTTGGTACTTTATTTAACACAATTATTTTGTATAAAATAAATTTTTTTTGTCTACCGGAATTTTTATAACAATTTCTATTTGTGGCTAAATATTTTCTCTCTCTCTCTCTTCTCTCTCTATATATTTTTCACTTTCTCTCTTTTTCTATTTATCTCTTTCTCTACTTATGCTTTGGCAATTTTTAAAAAGTGTTTGGGAAACCATTCCACTAGTTGGAACTTGTTTTTATAAACGAGAAATCACAGTAGAATAGTTCACAGCAAAGAAAATAGCAATATTTTTAAATGACGGGCCTGCTTCAAGCACCCCCACCGAAGGGCAGCAAAGAAAATGTTCCCATCACCTTCTTTGAGCCAAAATTCCCCGAATACATCTACAAATAGCCAGAATTGTCTACTAAAATTTTTTTATCAGTATTTTAACTTATCTTTTGAAAGGTTCCATCGACGCGTCGTCGCTAAACTATATCTAAGCTTTTGGGGAGAAAAAATTTAAATTTTCCTTATTATATGTTTATTGCATATTCACTTTTTCTTCATCAATGACCTTCTTAACGAAGTTAAAGTTATTATAAACTCTGAATATGCATCACGTACTTAATGTTTGGAAAGCAGTGTCAAACAACATGATTATTGCACTTACAGTAAAAATATGCATTTTCTTATCTAGTATGTAACATATTTATTACACCGTGTAATAAGAGAACTATGAGAAAGTAAAAAAGAACGAGTTCCAATGTCAGACAGTCTATAACACTAAAGGCAGTAGTAAACACTCTAATAAGTTAGGTAGGCCGTATATAGATTATGATGTGTATTGTCAATTTCCAGGGAGTTGCAACTTTTAGGTCTACAGACAAACCTTTGCACGCTTTCTAGGTTGTCTCGTTCCTAGAATACCGCTTGTCTCTTAGCCGAACACCGCTCAGACGAGAATAGAATATATGCAACCGTATCAACGCTGTTTCGAGACTCACGTTTCTCTACCATTTTTCGTTACATGTGTTTTCGTTACGCTCCACTTTGCAGTACATGCATAAAATAGATATAACTGCAATAACGCTGTTTTTCAACTTACGCTTTCGTTACAGTCCACTTAATTCTGCATATATCCAATAAATGCAGCCACGACAACGCTATTTTTCGTACTTATACTTTCGGTTTATGCTTCTTTCGTTAAGCACGTTTTCATTACGGTCCACTTTGCCCTTTCACCTTTACCTGTAACCAAAATAGAATGCTTTTCAATACCAGTCAAAAACCACTAGGATCGACTCTAAAATTTTATACACGATTCCACATAACTTCCCTTATCAAAATATAGATATGTCTCGAGAAAAATCATTCCAATTCGATAATTTCTCTATTGAATATTATATTGATAAATGGTCAATCGATAAAGGTCAGAAATTCATCGATGTACCCTATAGTGAGAATATTTCAAAACTAAAATTTTACTTCAATAAAATGAATAGAAAATACACTCTTTTTACTAAGAACAAGGTTTCAAGAACCACAAATCTGTAAACTGTTTACCTCAAGGCTACGAAAGAAAAGTTTTTACTGAATTTCGAATCTGAGACTTGGTATTCAGAATGAATTTATGATTTAAAAATTTACACTTCTCTACCGGAATTTATTGAAAACCAAGTTTAGCTATAATGCATACGTAAAAGAATTGAGATATATTCAATATATCGATAACTCGTGATTTAAAATTTCTGATATAGTTTATTTAGTAATTTAAATTCTTTTTCTTGTCGTGACTATCTACATGCACTGTTAAACATTTGTACTCAAAAGTAAGTAAAATGTATTTATTTTTGAGTACATTTTACTAACTTATACTTCCTTTACTTATACTTCCTTTACTTATACTTCCTTTACTTATACTTCCTTTACTTATACTTCCTTACTTATACTTCCTTTACTTATACTTACTTTATTTATATTTACTTTACTTATAATTACTTTACTTATAATTACTTTACTTATAATTACTTTACACTTTACTTATAATTACTTTACACTTTACTTATAATTACTTTACTTATAATTACTTTACACTTTACTTATACTTACTTTACACTTTACTTATACTTACTTTACACTTTACTTATACTTACTTTACACTTTACTTATACTTACTTTACACTTTACTTATACTTACTTTACACTTTACTTATACTTACTTTACACTTTACTTATACTTATATTACACTTTACTTATACTTACTTTACACTTTACTTATACTTACTTTACACTTTACTTATACTTACTTTACACTTTACTTATACTTACTTTACACTTTACTTATACTTACTTTACACTTTACTTATACTTACTTTACACTTTACTTATACTTACTTTACACTTTACTTATACTTACTTTACACTTTACTTATACTTACTTTACACTTTACTTATACTTCCTTTACTTATACTTCCTTTACTTATACTTCCTTTACTTATACTTCCTTTACTTATACTTCCTTTACTTATACTTCCTTTACTTATACTTCCTTTACTTATACTTCCTTTACTTATACTTCCTTTACTTATACTTCTTTTACTTATACTTACTTTACTTTACTTACATAAGTTTTAATTTAAAAAAGAGATGTACTCAAAAATGCGTACAATGAGTAAAAATGAAGAAAAAGAGCAGATGCTAGCCTACATAGACTGCTTTCATAAATAACTTTCAATAAATATCGACAATTATAACCAAGACTTACCGGGAATCGAATCCATATCCTCAGGCATTGCAGTTCAAAGCCTTATACGTAAAAATACCAGGGCGAATTGAATAAGTAATAAACAGAAGAAATGTTAAAAAGGTGTGCCAAAAGAATGGGAAGTAAGATAATTGAGTTGAAATAACTCGGTTTCCATTTAAGTAATCGACATCAAATAATGCGGAAAACCATCTTCCGAACTACTATTTTAAGTGTGTCAGGTCGTTTTGTTAAGGTGGCTTGAACAGAAACTAAGATTAGCAATATTGAATCACACTGCTCATTTTTGAGAAAGTACGGTTACTTAAATTTGAGTACGTCATCGCTCATTTTTGATGTACTGCAAAGAAAAACGAGTAGGTTCATGTACTCATTCTTAAGTACTTTTTTAGTACAGTTTGGTTTGTTATTATTCGATATTACAAAAACGAAATTTTTTATACAAAATATAATGGTAAGAATTCATTTAAAAAATTCGACAAAAATATGAGTTGAGCCAAATATGAGTACATATATAAGTCCGTTTATATGTTATGCACATATATAAGTCCGTTTATATGTTATGCACATATATAAAATTTCCATTAATCTCCATTAGCATCCGTATTTGAATTAAGCTACTTATCAAAATTCATTTGTATGTTCTAGGCGCAAAATTTAATTTGTTTGAATAGAATTAAAACGTATATAATCTAATAAAAGATCAAAAGTATTGGTATTTACGTAGTTGGACTAGCCTTGAACTGCAAATGGAAAACTCAAATTGTATCCTCCCATTCAGCAACTTTTTTATTAGACATAGTTTTAGCAAATCATCGACAATTTGTCAATTTTGTATGGATTTCGGTAATACAAGTTTGGAGAATTTTCACCTTCACTTTGGCGGTGGTGAAATTGGAGACCTGGCAGCCCTGAATTCCGTGCCAGTAAATAGTCAGAAGCTATTGCCGTGGGATGTTTTAGTTTCTCAGTTTATTAAAAGTTGTAATACGATTGGTTTTAGTACGTGGCTAGCCTTACTTTAATTTCAATGATTTTTTTAATATTAAAGGC
Source organism: Troglohyphantes excavatus (assembly GCA_963932185.1). Classification (NCBI taxonomy): domain Eukaryota; kingdom Metazoa; phylum Arthropoda; class Arachnida; order Araneae; family Linyphiidae; genus Troglohyphantes; species Troglohyphantes excavatus. Next base: position 44,829,034 of record OZ010671.1, read on the forward strand.
GAACATCAATGAAGCTCTGAGCGTAGATGCATTGCCCTTAATAGCCTTAATAGTATAAACTATATTTGAATCCCAATATTATTTTGTTGCCCTATATTTTTTGGGGGGTCGTGTTATGCGATATTATTATTGAACAGTTATACATTTTTAACATTTTTGTAAAGTATCAACATAAATGTGAAATGTTTGCGTTTGGAAGTGTGTTTATGAAATGCGTTTTTTTAAATTTTAAGTTTGAGAAAAAGTCTTTAAACGTCAGACGACGTGTCTTCAACTTTCTGTATTTAAAAAACTATTTATTTCCGAATACGACTGTCAGTAGGGATATTATATGCTATTTGAATACAAATTGTATGTGATAGTTTTAATACATTTAAGATTTCTATAATGTATACTTTTGTTTATATGAATTAACAATAAATTTGTGATAAATTGATTCGTTTCACGTCTCCTTGGAACTTTATTTTAAAGTTAAATAATTTGTTAAAGGGAACATAGTACCTCAAAAAATGGTAAAATTCACGATTATGTTTGGAGTTGAAATTTTTAAAATCTTCTTGCCAAATTCTGAAACTGTATCTATGTTTTTTTAATGAGTAATTTGAGATTTTAAGCTGAATGATTTACTATGTTTTTCAAGAAACGAAAATTTTAAATCGTTTTTCTCAGTATTCGTTTTTTCTTGAAATTAAGTTTTTCGAAACGCTAGGGCTTTTTTTATTATTAACGGAGTTGTGTATAATAGGTTTTAGCTTATTGTGAGATATATGTATATTATAAATTTAAAAGCGAATTAGCCATATTTGATATTTTGTTAAAAAAAATTATTAATATAAAAACATGGGTTTTAACCCTCTGGCGCTCAAGGCCGTCTCCAGTCCATGGATCTACAGTTTTTCTAGCAATGTACACAATTTTTAAATTCGCTATAATATTCTATTTTACAATATATATTTTTTAATTTAAAGTTTTGAGGTACAACTTATAAACTATATATTTACAATTAATTAAAAAAAAATAATATCAAATAGCATGCTCAAAAAAATAATTTAAATTTGCAAGGATCGATTATTCAAGGAAAATTATTTTCTTTCAATTAAAAAAAAATTTACACTAAAGAGATCAAAATGCAAATATCTTTTGAAATACAAAAAAAATAATTTGCCCGAATTGAAATAATAGACCAAAAATTAGACTTCAAAATATTTCTTTGTGCAAATAATATTACACGGAAGAAAACAAAAGTAGCTCCCGACACTTCCCAGGTCCCGAGCGCAAACTATTCGAATTTCGGAAAGGGGCACCAGGACCTGCGCCGAAAAGTCCCTTTCGCAACTTGTTTTGCGCAACAATCGAGATAAAAGAACAAGTAAAACTATACGGGGGAAAGAAAACCGGAGACCCGATTTCTCCCCTTATATCCGGGCAGCGACGCTCCGACCGAAAATTAAAAAAACAAACAAAAAAACTGAACAATGGAACAAATCGTTCCCGTTTCTGGAACGGGAGACACGGCCAAATAGCAGCAGAAGACGTTATTTTGTTTTGAGAGGTCGTGTTGCCAATCAGAGTGCTTAAACTGTCGTAGTACTATGGTCCGGAGAGCGAGCGGTATAATTTGACTGGGATCTTCTTCGGTAACTGACCGTAAACACCGAACAGCCATTCACCGCCATCTTTGGTCACAGGGAAATTGATTTATTGCAGAAGTAGTTTTTTCCCCATTCTTTCACGATATTTAGAGGAGTTATTTTTTCGACATTTTCACAACTTAAATACTTTCAATTACATTATTTTAAAAATAAGTAAAAGTTTTTAAAACATAATAATTATAAATAAATAAGTCTGTGTTAAATTTCGCATTTAATATCCGTCCATTTTCTTAAAACTTTGTATGTATTCTCGCCTTAGATAACAATAGCATACGTTTACCAGATATCCGACGTTAAACATGAAAAAATAAAACTCTTTAAGTTATATTAGTAATTCTGGGAACAGTAGACCTCTCGACGAAATAAAATAAAATAAATAAATAATAATAAAAAAACATTTACTTTGATTTTAATGACTTCAAGGATCATTCATGCCAAATTTGAAGGAGATCAAACAACGCGCGTGGTCGTTTCTGCGTAATAAACATCGCTGTCACTCGGTCAACAAATATCTTAAAAAGGGATTAAAAAATAAAAATTTTTGGTTTCTATTTTTTAAGGACTTAGAACCCCTACTAACCATTTTCGCATCTGATTTTTGAAATTTTGATAATTGATTCAAGTTTTATTACATTCTAAATTTTAAGATGGCATTTACATAAAATATAGGAATGTAAAAAACTTTGAAATATTTTTTTAAAAAAAACCGTTTCCCACATTGCACTCCTGTTCTTTTTTCCTCATTGAATATTGCACTGATATGAAGCTTGGATTTTGTCTAGAGACTGGGTGTCTGCTCTAAATCATTTACCCCACCATCAAAATGAGTGCCCAAGGTCACCAGACATTAAACAAAATCGAAGGGTTGGACATAACATTGACAAAATAGAACAGATCCAAATAACCATAAGAAACACATACGAAGTAACAATAAGAACACACACAGGAACAACAAAAGCACACAAAGTAACAACAATAAAAATGTTCAGAACTGTGCAGATTGTCTCTGTAGGCGTTCCCTTCTCCTTCGTCGTGGATTAGAAAAGACGTATGTGAAGGCATAGGCTGAATCCTAGGGCCCGCATCACAAAGAGGCCTGCACTACACAAAAAAAAGAGTCAAATTGCGGGAAAAATTATTTTTAAGGATGATAATCCAAATCCCAATGAAAACAATATACTACTTTCCTTAACAGATTTTTACAATATAAATGTACCCTAATACTATTATATTCTTTAAAATAAAATATGGTTAATTTCTGATAATTACGATAGCATCGTTTAACTTTTTTTTTGAAAATGAGTTGTTTTGAATTTTCTTGCACTTCTTTTCTTCTTCGAGCCATTTGAGGGAAATACAAGACGAGTGCAATAGTTCATTATCATTTTCGTAGATTCCAGAATGCCATTGCACCTTGAGATTCTTTGAGACATTGGACATTCACAAAAAACAGTGTATCCCAATTTCATATCTACAATTAAAAATTATTTAATTTGCAGTTCTGAATATATATATTTTCAAAAAAATTCAACCCCTTCCTCCGCCTTTCCCGTTTTTCTTTTAATATTCCTTACTTCCTTGGAGTTGGGGGGGGGGGGGGGGTCGCATCACATATTAAGCCTAGGGGCTCATTAACTGTAAATCTGGCTTTGAGAGTAGATGTCGTCTGATTTCATAAATGATGAGAATAGCCTTATATTTGCTTCTTCTTGTAAGATTTCTTAAGATAAAATGTCATTAAAAGTTTCTTGCATAAGAGTTTAGCTGTAGAACCTTGCATTTAACTTGTCAATGTGCACTTTAATTTTTATCAATTTCCAGATCACTGTGAATTAGGTCGTTTCTCAAGTGTCTGGGTGCATCCACCGTTTTTTTGACGATCTTGTTCTTACTTTTTTTTTTGTAAGATGCTCAAATAACCAGCAGTGTGTGTAGGCCATGCAGGCTACGCATATGTTAATATATGTTAAATTGGACATTTCTTTTTTATATAGTACAATAATTTGTATACTTAATAACTGGAATTAGCAAAATAAAATAATTAAGTTGTGTGAAACTGTCAAAAAATTGGTAACATTTAAAGTTTTTTAAAACTGAGTAATGTTGTCATTTGAGTGTGCGCAAGTTTCTATTATAAATCCATTGATGAAAATACTACATGTTCTTTATTTTTGAATCCTTTTATCAATAAGGTAAAGTGGGGCATTTTTTAAAAAAAATTCAATATTAAATTACACATTGTTAAACTTATGTTTTGATCACATTCTGTTTTTTATTTGCTTGGTTTATTGGAGCAGATTTTAGCAAAAAATTACATATCTAGGTGATTTAATTCAAGCCCAAAAAGTCGATTTGTTTGAGCATACAAAAAGTTGTGATAGTTTGATACTTGAAAACTTCTATGTAAAAACTATAGAAGTCGAATTATTTACCAATATTCCTCGATTTTGTATAAAAAAGAAACCTTTTAATAAATTCCGATGAAAAAATTATAAAATTTCTCTACTTTATATACCTTTTTTCAATGTTTTATAAAGTGGAAAAAATAGGTTTTCGAATTGTTCTTGCTAAATAATAGGAAAATCGGAACAATTTAACGAACTTCGACAAAAGAGCAATTATTCCGCTGAAATAGAAATTTCAAAGTTTAAAAATAACAAGATTTAACTGCTATTTACTTAACGCAGTATTTATATTAATATAAAGTTACATATACATGTATGTTTTCAAATAAAATGTCGAAAAAAAGAACATATTTTGATAAAAAAAGGACGCCATTTGTTTGATTCATTAGAAGGTAAAAGTAATGATTTGAATGATATAAAAAAAATCGTCTGAGAAATAATAAGAAAGAAGATAATAAAGAAGATAAGAAAATTAAACATATTGTAAATACAGCATAGATTTCTGAATCAAAATAATCCATAAATTATACTTGCAGGTGTTCTTTTTCGAAGACAATAAATAATAAAAAAGACGATTTTTCAAAATGGTGGATAACAACTTGTGTTTTGACAGACTGTTACAAACACATGCTCTTAATAATCAAATATGCTTAGGTTTTAAGAGTTTAAGAGATGGTTGTTATTTAGCTCACTTTATTCAAGTTACTAATAAAATGTGTTTCATAATGCCCTTTTACGCAAAGAATTCCATGATTTGAAAAATTACCCATTTTTATCACCTTTAAACCGCAAAAGAATCAAAGAAAAAAAAAATTATTAAAATTTTATAAACCGCAGAACTGAATAAAAATAAATGATTCTATCCTAGCCTTTTTTTCATTTTATGTACAATATATTTTCATAAATAAAATGGTCTGCCAAAAATAAAATATTTGAATGTTAAAAAAATAACTTTTTGAAATGTGTCTGGTAGTGTATTTTATATTTTTAATTCAGTTGAATCTTTCAATTGTTTTCTAAACTATTTATACATTAAGAAAATCGGAACTATAAGCATAATAATAAGAATGATAGTCTTCTGCTTTTTGTTGTGAGTAAGAAACACTTACATTTGAACCAATTTGTTGGACAAACGGATTACCAATACTCATCCACTTACGGTATAATCGGATTGCGGCACTTTAAGTCAGAGTACAAAAGCCTGGCCCAAACCTCAACCTTTCATAACTTGTTAGTTTATTCATTTTAACAAGTGTTGTATCTTTCAAAAGCTTGTTTTAATAAAACTACTCTTTAAAATAAATATTACTAAGTATTTGGGTAAATGTTTAACAAATACGCAAAGTCAATTTTATCGATATTTAGAATTAAATTTAGATTTGCTTCTGGGTATATATATATAATCAGTGCCCACTGTATAGGAAGCCGTATGGCACGTGCTTATTTCGCCAAAAAACTGCAGGCCGATTCCAGTTTTCGAGTGTGTTGTGACTAATAGGTTGCGTCTTCCACCTCTTCTTTCGGCCTGCAGTTTATGACGTAGTAAGTACGTGCCGTACGGCTCTCTATACAGTGGGCGCTTATATAACACTGAAAGGCATTTTTTAAACAACAGTTTTCATTTCTGTAAAAAGTGAATAGTAAGTAAAATTATGAAGGAATTGTATTAAATGTTGGTTAACTGGCGTAATTTTAGAAGTTATTAAAAAAAATGTATTTCCTTGAATTAAAGGAAAAATAGCAATTGCACGAGAAAGATATAAAATTTGGTTAATAACTACAAAGGAGGCGACTATAATTAGCCTGAAATTTTGTATCTATTTTAATGGTAAATCGCTTTATATATACTTTTCTTTAATCGATAATGTAAAAATGTATTTATATAAATTATCATAAATTTAAATATACGCCACAGTTACAGATGCTTTGAAACTAAACGATGAAACAATCGCTTGTTTGGCATTCAAAGAGATAAATTAGAAGGCTGAATATAACATTTTAAACTATGAAATCATGGATTATGGAAATAGATCAAGAAATTTGAATATGTGTACTCTGAAAGTGAGAAGGGTTAGAGGAGATTTGATTCAACTGTTCAAATTTATTAAACAGGAGGATGTCAAAGGTTCGGATTTTAATATGAGTGATAGACCGAGAGATCACGGGTTTAAACGAAACGAATCACATTTTAATTGGGAAGGGAGAAAGCACTATTTCTATAATAGGTTAATAGATAAATGGAACAACTTGCCATCGAATACCGTTAATTCTACGGGAGTAATGGATTTTAAGAAGTTAGATATTCATTGGGGAACAGTTAGGAGATACTAGCTGTACCAATCTCATTGTGTCTTGAGCCTTTTGTTTGTCGTCAATACTTGTATTTGTTTCATGGTTGTATCTGGATTTTATCCATCTTCCTACACTTTCTAAGATTTCCATTCGGGCTCCAACGCAAAATCTAAACACTGTTCAGAATATATAGGGTACAATTAATATTAAAATTGAGTATGAAATGATAGTATTTTATATTTAATATTTAAGAATATTGTAAACAAGCCAACTTTCGAAATTCTAAATGGGATAAAGTGGACAAGATTTAAATTACAAATAAAAGAATGAAATTAAGCAATGCAATTTGACTAATTTCTTTTTCAAGGGGTTGCAGTTAACTCTTAACTGGGATTTTTCTGAATTATAGGTAATATACCTAAAACAGATCACAAAACCCCGAATTCCCAGGAACGAAAGAATGGAAAGTCAAACATATATACTTGAAGGTATATTCAAATCAAATAAAAATAAGTTTATTCATACCTTTATAATTCCACAACAATATTCATATTAAAACGAAAAATGGAAAACACAACAACCAAATATAAAGCTTTTTATTGCTGTTTAAACTGTATCTTGAAAACAAACTTGAACAATATTTATGAAAGTAGCAACCAGAAGCAATATAACTTTCAATTAATAATCCATTCTTAATATAAGTTATTTATATATCCAAAGTGAAACGCCTCTAAAAATATCCAGGTTCTTTAACAAGAAAAACGGCGCCAGAGGCGCTCTCCGTCCATAATAAACAATACAAATTAAATACCAAAAGAAAGAGATCTCCACACTTGTCTTATATTTAATTAAATTCAGATATCAATCCATTAATATTGCTGAAAGTTTTTGGAAAATGATTTGTAATTAGACTATTTTTCAAAATAATAAGAGCTTTCCAGCTCACTTCTAGTAGCTCGCTTGTATGTAGGGAAACACTTTTTCCGCCAAGTCACTCTGTAAAACTAATATTCCTGCAAGGGTACTCTTGTAGCAGGGAAAGTACATCGCCAAGTCTGGAGTTCTGTAATTGCCTTGCAATGACATTCGAAAAAGCAGAAGAATGTGTCAACGAACATCATTCCGTTTTTGGACATTGCTTTTACTTTGAACTTATTCCGAAAAATACTACATATTTGCAGTTATACAGAGATGATTTTATGAAATCTCTTGCTGTGACTAGCTTTTCTTTTTTAATAGCAATAGTTTTAGAAGCCTGATTTGTAGAAAGAAAACTTTGCGAGACTTGAATAAAGTTCAAATTATATAGTTGTCTTAATTAAATTAATTTAGTTAAGATAAGTTTATAATACAAAAGTGGTAAATTAATTTTTTTATTCAAATCCTTCCTTATTTCTTCATTTATATGTTTTTAAAATTTTATACGCAATAAATTAGATAAATCTATGAAACTTTTTAAGTTATACTTGAATGTCAGTGATAATTTTTTTAATAATTATTTAAATTAAGATGTATTATCGAAGGAGGTTTTTTTTTTTCAAAATAAATACTTTACATTGAAAATAAAATATACAAATATTTTTGCGTATAAATAGAGTTTATTTTTGTTTGAAAATTTTTATGTTTGTTATACATATTGAGTGCATTGATTCCATTTCAACAATTCTAAGACAATTTTTCAAAAAGTTCGCGTACGATATTAATTATTATTTATACTGTGAGTAGGTGAACAAATAAAAAAGATATAACATACCATAATTTAGTAACTTGTAGAAGAAAAAATATTACGAATTTTATTTTGAAACATCAGATAGCAGTTTAGATTTAAAAGTAATTACATAACTATCATATTTTGCAATTCAGTACATGTTGGTAATAAGAAATTGATTTTTCGGTCAAAATATTCGTTATAAAGACTTATTGCATTATGTTGATACCTTTTATGATTATTTAAAATAGATCCCAATCGTTCTACACCACTTTAATTTAAGTACTCTTAACTACAAGTACACTGTGACGTAAATAAATAACTCCTTACACATAAGTACTATTTAAAATTGCGTACTTTTAATTTTTTCGATCTGGGAGTTGTTCTTGCCTAAATTAATTTTATTTTCAATAGTTTACCTTTTCTCATAAAAACTTACTGAATAACCTGAAAAAGTATAATTCGGCTCTGGCTAAATGGTTGCTGTGACGTCCCATTGTTCACACGTTTAAGATAACCCAATTGGTCAATTCGTCCAAGCTCGTTTGCTGATTTGTTGGAATCAACTGAAAGGGGCGTTACCATCTGCCAATTAATCGGAGCCAGACTGTACCAGTTCTGTGCTCGTGGTTAATTAGAATGCCTCACCATGGATGAAACTATCGCATTTATTCGCCGTTTTTTTTAGTTTTAAAATACTATTCGATTTTCAACCGATCGGTTACGTCATGGAAAATAGCTCAAACTTTCAGATATTATTTTTCCTTATATGTCTTTTTAAAATTATGCCTTCGTCATTTTATTTAATCGAATGAATTGTTAATTTTTTTAATTGAAGACTCTTTATCTTTACCCTCTACATTAGTGCAAAAAAATAAAATAATTAGAACATAATTGAAAAACGAACACAAATTCTCTCGTCCAATCAGCGCTATTCTCAAACTATCGTTAGGGGTGCAAAATCACATCGATTGATCCTAGAGGGGCGGGGGGGGGGTATTTTGAAAGTGCTTGTTTCAGGGGAAAGCGGGGGGGGGGGGGGGGGAGACTGTTATATATATTCATGAGATGGGCGATAGTTAGATAATGAAAGGGCGGACCCGAGAGAATTCTGCGAATGACAACATAAAATTGATTAAGGGAAGTGAAATAAGAAGCGCCCCCCGCTAACCCGAAAACAATTTTTTTAAAGGGATGTAAGAGTTAAAGAAGATCGTGGACGATCTTGAGGGGGTAGATGCATGAAAATCGACCAAAATATATGTTTAATTTTTTGTAGGTTTTAATTTATTTTACACTTTATAAAACCATTAGCTTTTTGGTTTTTCATGACGTTAGCATTTTTTCTATCTTTACTGAAGGTATTTTTTGCAATCGTTTTAGCTGTAAACTAATTGTTGATTGTATAGTAGAATTCAACATATCCTTAATCTCCTTGTTTTCCGTAATTAATTTTTTTTATCTGAACAACTCTTTTCAATTATTTTTCTTAAATTTTCGAACTTATTAATTATATAATATTACAAATGTTATCCAAATGTTTTTCTTGTAAAATTATTTGTGTGAATTTGGAAACGTTAAAACATTCATGAGTTTTGAGAGTTTTTAAAAATTCGTACACCTTTTAAAAAATTTTAAATAAACATTTATAAAAAATAATTGTTAAAGTATATAAAAATAGAATACTCAAAGAATAAAATGATAAAAAAACCTTACGCGAAATAACTATTTTAATTTTGTTTGAACAACTTTAAAAGCATTTTTCATATTAGTGTTTATAGAAAAAGAAAATGTTGTATGTACGTCTGAAATGCGTATACATTTTTATACTTGATGGTCTAAAATTTTGTACTTAGCACTCCTGATTTTCAAGGGGTCCCAGAAACGTCAAACCACATACGTGAAATGACTATATCTACGAAATGCTATGTACCAAATTTCAACTCTGAAACAACTGGATTGATATGGTGGCCAGACATATATACAACTCTTTTTATATAAATGGATAATGTAATAATATATAATTTATTATATTTGAAAAACAGCGTATATACTGGAGCTATTGCAAATAATAAAAAAATTTAAACAAAACATACTTAAAATATATGTGAATGTAGAAAATATTTCTCTTTTGAAACAAACATTACTTTTACGTATGCATTATCAATGACAGCTAGAAGTATAGTGTATGGAAACAAATTTGTAGTTTATTTGCATTGTAAGCGATGTTGTCTTATACAATTTACTCGAACCTATAGATATTTTATATTGCTGCTTTTTAGCATTTCAGAAAATATATCGTTTCCACATTACTAGCGTTTTTGTAACGATTAAATTTAGATGAAAATTTTATCTGAAAAAGGTTTTTAATAAAGCTCATTTGAATTAATTCGTTAATCAAAATGACTTTAATCAAGCCTTAAAGCAGGATGATGTTTTAAATTTTTTAATCTTTATGGGTCATATTCATTGTAGCTTAATTTATTAATATAAATATAATAAAATGGTCTCCAAGTTGAAATCTAGAAATTTTTAATAAAATAGCGCACCAGTTCTGAAGATTCATATGAAACAATTCGATTGCACCGAATGCTATATGTACCTTGTAACTAATTGTTATGCCAAAACTGCGGAAAGAAAATATCTTTTTTTTTAATATTCATTAAAATTATTTACAAACATTTAAAAGAAAGTAAACATAAATATACGCTTAGAAAGCTGTTTCGCCTGATTCTTTGAGATATAAAATCCACCTCTTTAGAATGTCACTGAATCTTTTTACCAATAACGTAAATTGTTTGTTAAGATTAACATAAATTTAATAAATAAATAAAATACTTTCAAAGTATCCGTATTTTGATGCAAAAAAAATAAATATTTTCTACAATAGACAAACAAAAATGTCGTTTCTTTTTGTTTTTTTTTACAAAAAAATAATTTTTTTAAATTCTAAAAAATTTTGAGACATATTCACACCAATTTTGTAACTTTCATTTTTATTCCAAAAATTAAATTGAACAAAGAACAACGCGCGAAAATATTTCCGTGTCCAAATATGTCCGCTCAGGATCGACTGACCCGGAATATTTTCTGGGGCGGTCCTTTAGCTGCTGCCTCCGGAGTCTGCTCTGAAGAGCGACACTCATTGACGTCACTCATGGACGTAACGATATGGCGGAAATGTGTGCTCTACTAAACGGAATACTGATGCTTAACACTGTGTTTTTAAAATACCATGGAATGAACGGCTCTCTGGACTGGGAAGCCAAGAAGTTGAGTAGATTATGTAATCCAGGTGTTTATTCGACAACTACTATAGTTGTGGCTAGCGAAGTATGTCTTTGCTCTGTGTTACGGGTAAGGACACTATCATCCCTTGTCACTTACTCCACTGCCTATAGATGTGTGGAAAAAGTTGTGTGTTTTCCCCAATTCAAACCCATTTCTGCAGACGATTTGTATGCTGAGAAGTTCCAGAGGAGATCAATTTTTCGAATGTGTGGAATTTGATAAAAATATCGTGAAATGGACACAGTGATCCCGGAAAAATAATCAATCTTCGTTTTCCGTGGCTGTGTTTATCAATACAAAAATCGCCGATTTGTTTATATATTTATGCAATAAATATGAGAAGGCTAAGGGGAATCGTTTGCTTTGTTACGTAGTGTGTTGGAATTATTTATTACTGCAAGTTTTTGAGTAAGGAAGAGTCAAAAGAGATGAATTTCTAGTGGAGGAGTAGCATGTTTTCTTGCAAACTTTCAATTTGCAATGTAAACAAGTGATATGTGAATTAGTATACATTGGATATAATGTTCTGTGTTATATCACCTTCAATCTGAGGATACTTCTTAAAATACATATCTCACACCATCTTTGTGTTACATTATTATAGCTCATCTCACAGTTGCAATGTTTCCACTTATTAGTTTAATTATTATTCTAGTTTTGTTTAAATGATAGGATAATACCATACCAGTATTATCATACATAACCTATCCTATGCCTAGAAAATGACAAATTCGATTGTTTAGATATGTATATGTGAATCATTGACAAATCCTTTAGCTTTTTTGCTTGAGACGAGTGACTTTTCTCGAAACATTTTTTCATTGTGCAGTTGAGTTTTATGTATCTTTCGTTGTGCACCTTACGATTCCACATTTAAGTTTATTTACCTGAAATATGTATTGTTTCGTATTGAAAGCACTTTAATTGTGTTCCGTAGGAAGTTCCAGGTTCAAATTCTTTGACCGGTCCCCCTGATTTTTCGCCAAATCTTGTTACCCTTTTTGGCAACCCTGCTGGATGAAAATAGAAAGTTCGGTTAATCTGTCTTTCACAGTCGCTCTGATTTTTCGCCAAATCTGGCAACCCGGCGCCACACGCGATGCAGGGAGAAAATGGAGGAATTCTTTGATTGGCAGCCAAACCGGTTTTTGTCACCAAGCAAGGTTTTATCGTTGTGAATATTGGATTTTCAGAAAAGTCGCCAAGGCGACCATATAAGACAGATTAACTGAAAGTTCCTTAATTGGCAACTAAACAAGTTTTTGTTGCCAAGAATGTGTGGACATTGCTTTTTCAGAAAAGTAGCCAAGGCAAACTGTAATATGCATTTTAACTGAAGTTTGGTTTATTTTTTTTTATCATTTTTATACCTTAACCAAATATTTTTACATTTTGTGAGTTGCATACTTTATTTTTTAAGAATATCAATATTCTAATAGAATAGAATACTTATTTAAAATTCTATGTTTTCAAATATATTTTAGACTTTGTACGGACAACGATACAAATATGCAAGTAATGTTAAAACTAGAAAAATTTGGAGTGCAATCCTAGCAATATATGTTTGGTTTTTCCATCTTGTATATGAATAATGTCACGTGGTTATTTGTGCTTTGATTGTTGCTTGATTTTGGTTTGTCTTTTAAAGTAACATTGATGAATGGTAAACAGTAATTCGAAATTTCGTTACTCAAATTGAACATTACTATTCTCCTGATCCGTTATTTAAATTGCTATCCTTAAAAATATTTTTCAATTAGAATGAAATTATATGTGAGAAAATGTAAACATTTTAATCTTATCGGTCAAATGTTTTCTTAGATTTTCTTATCCTAAATGTCTTGTTAAAAGTGTCCGATGTTGCTATAAAGTTGTAAAGTATTAGAGTTTAACACATGATATTTTATTCAAGTTTAGGCTTTAGAACACATTCAGTTTCAATGATGACTTATTTATGAAGAGATATTTCCGCACTTCTCTTTCCATGAGTTGCTTGATCTCTATGATCCATTTTTTAAATTTATGCACCATACACAAAAGTACATACAACACAAATTCAATCATGCCTTATCCAGAAATCAAACCGGAGCCCCAGGCAACTGCAGTCCATTGCCCAAACCATTACACCAACGGGGAGATATTTTGCACATTTTGACCTTAGGCCAGATTAGGCGATAAATATTTGTTGCGATAATAATACAACCAATCTACACTTAGAGGTAATAATATAGGGTTGTTGCTAGTAGGTTCATTTTGCAGTTCTAATACAAAATATTTTTGATATTATTTTAAAAGTAAACAGTCTCTATTTTGGTCTTGATGACTTTTTTTTGTATCCATACTAATTTCTCACCACTTGGATTCGCATTAGCTTTGCTATTTAGTTTCCATGTCCAATACTACATTATTTGCAATTTTCTACATTATTGCATATTATTTACAATTTAATTTGTTATTTTGACATGACGTCTTTAAAAATCGGATACATAGGCTATCACAATAAACATGTTACGTTTTTAATGATGATCCATTACCACAAAATAACTCCATGGCATAGTTAAGATAAATATGGTTATAGTAGTTATCTTAATAGTATAATTAAGATAAATATGGTTTTCTTCGATGGGAAATTAGGCACTAATATGAGTAAATTCTTTTGAAACAAAGCAAATCATGTACAGGACTTCTCTATTTCTATAATCTGCTTAAATGACGTTTGACTCAAAACCCTGACATAGATAGATACACATGATTTTTTTCTATAATGCTTTAAAGTTTACATGCTGTTAATTTTCAGTATGTTGGTTCTGAGTTATTGCAGTTTGTTACTCATTTTTCAATAGTTTTTTATCTTTAGGGCTCTTACAGAGAAAATAAAGGAGGACTTGTATCTTTTATGTTCTTAAAGTCGGTAAAAAAAGTTCAATTTTTTTAAACAGATTATTGTCGCACTGCACTTTTGTGCAATTTGATTTTCATGAAAATTGAAGATTTATTTGCATTGCTGTATATTAATATCCTTTTAGACAATTGGTTACGAGTACTTTTCTGTTGTCGAAGTTACATTTGTTGGATAATTTTTTTTTGCTGTTGAGTGTTGGATGGCGTCAATAGCATACTTATGATAATCTGATCCATTTTCAAAGTTTCTAACTATTGTTATTAATATGTACTTTTGAACTTTCTACAATCTATATAAGTTTAAAATTGCATGTCCTTTGGGCCAGACGCCTCATAATTGAAAAGTAGTGGGTTTAATCTTCGCCTTTTGGGAAGAGCTTGTAATCCTAAAGTTGTGAGTTTCATCCTTGTCATTCACAGTGGCAACCCGTGGTCAAAAATATTAGTGCAGCCGAAAAACATGTAACTCCCCCCCCCCCCCCTCGCCTTTTTTCACAAACATACACAAACGGACATTCTTTAAAATTTATTACTCAAACCAAAGTTTCCTTTCAACTTTTATAAAAGATAACATGTAAAAATAATAGAAAACACTTACTTATTTTTTGAAAATAAAATTAATCCTCCTATCAAACTTGCGAATCGGTCAATTTTAATATTAATTTAAGTAAAGAAACAACAACACACGTGCAAACTTATCAAAAACTATTTCCGTTTGGAGAGATTCTTCGAAATTATCGTTTTCCTCCACCCCGCCTCGCTGATTCAGCAATGAACCAATCATTTATTCGAAATCCCTAGTACAGCTAATTTGAAAAAATCCTTTTGCGCTACGTTTGTGTCGTCACATCCTCCATTTTAGCGTGCTGGGGAAGTCATACTACGTAAGGTTGCCATGGCAACGATGCAGCCGATTTCGAACTTCGCTTTTTAGCTGCAATTTTGATTGAATTGAGTTTTTCTTCTCCTGAATTTGTGCATTACGGAAACACGCTTGTATTTATCGGAGTTTTGTTTTACTTAGAGTTGAAATTTAATCTCCATTTCCAATTCTAATCTTCATTTAAGAAAATTAGTAAAATATATAATTTTAGTTTTAAAATATAATAAAATTAGGTGCAGCCCGGCTGTACTTGCTGTAGTGGGCGAGCCGCCACTGGTCATTCATAATGTAGAGGTGGTTGGAGCATGTTAAATATATCATGACTTAAATATAGTCATGTTGGTTGTAATTTGGAAGTTTGAAGAAAAGGGTGCCAACTAAAGTGTTGTCCTTGTTCAAATGTTGTCCTCGTTTACCATGATAGAGACAGCGTCCTTGCTTAGGATTGAACTCTCTCCAATAGCTCATTGTGTAACTCTATTGTAGTGTTAAATCAATCAATCAACCACTTTGATTGTTATAAAAGTTCTAAAATGCAAATTATGTAAACAGATTATATACCTGAAATGCTATGGGTAAAAAGTTTTAATAATTATAAATGTGCTAAAATTGTTCCTAGCAATTTTTGAGTATTCTAGTAAAATGTTTTTAGTTTTTGAAATTACTTAACTTTATTTTATTTAAAAATGTTTATCTTACTTATTTTTTTTTTATTTCAGTAAAAAGAGCTGCTTTGGTTGGGACGGCAAGTGAGTAAAATTTAATTGTGGTATTTATTCCTTTAACCTTTCAGAAATATTTTTCTACTATAAAATTGTTGTCCTTTTAGAAATTTTTTATTTGATTTTCAATGATTTGTGGTATTTCTCATCGAAAACTTCATATCGTGTTTTTATGTTTAGTGTTTATCAAAATTATTTTGATATTAGAAAACTGTATTTGACATTGAATTTTTTTTGTACAAACCAGTTTTGCAAAACTTGAATTATAAGTATCGGAAATATACATTATATGCATTTATTCATATATGAAGCATTTGAATTAATTTATAATTTTGCAATTTCTAATGTATATTGACATTTCAAACACAGGACATACAATTTCTCAAAGCCTATAACTCTCTGTACACCTATGGTAATATTTTTATAGTTATTGATAGTGACATCATACCTTTGACAATGTCCATTCTTCGGCTCATTGGATGTGTAATTAAAAATGAATAATTTCTTGTTTAGCACATGTTACATGCTATTCTGTTCAGGCATGTGATTCTTCCACTAATTAACGGAAATTCACGAATTGCCTTTCATTAAATGACTCATTTCAATTCAGTAATCTTCATATCAGTATCTATGAAAATAAAATTTCAACTAATTTTGTAATTGACTTAATTATATATCAGTATATCCTGTCTTCTCTTTAGATTCCGATATATTTTATTTTGTATTTTGCAGATCAATTCAACACATATGTCACCTTAAAGCTCCAAAATGTGAAATCTACCACAACTTCTGTGAAGGGTAACGAGCCGGCCTGGGAGTCAGACTTCATATTGTAAGCATTTCACAAATGAGGCATTTGTGCTCAACCGTTTACCTCGGTCACTGACACTTGTCTTATTTAATATATTATTTGCAAGGTTCTTTGAATAGATTTTGCAAACCTGCAGTGGTGGCCCGTGGTCGAAAATTTTAGTGCAGCCGAAATCATGGTAACCCCCCTATTTCCCATAACCATTCATGCACGGAAATTCTTCAATATTTATTACTAGAATCAAAGTTTCCTTTCCTTTCAATTTTTTCGAAATGATAACATGCGAAAAATATAGAAAACACTTACTTATTTTTAAAAAAAATTAAATCAATCCTCCTGTCTTTTAAACTTGTGAATCGGTCAATTTTAATATTAATTTAAGTAACGAAACAACAACACATGTGTAAACTTATCAGAAAAACTATTTCTGTTTGAAGAGATTCTCGGTTCTCCCACCTATTCCCGCAATTCAAGTACGAGCCAATCAGTTTATCGCAGTTCCAAGTACAGCAGATTTGAAAAAATCCTTTTGGGCTATATTGTTTCGTCACAATCTCTATTTTAGCCTGTAGGGGAAGTCATGTAAGGTAGTCATGGCAAAGATGCAGGTGATTTGGAACTTCGCTTTTTGGCGGCAGTTTTATTTGAAAGGAGTTTTTTTCCATCCTGAATTGTGCATTACGGTAACAGGTTTGCTATTTATCGCAGATTTTTTTACTTACAGTAGAAATTTCGTCTTTATTTCTAATTATAATCTTCATTTAAGAAAATGAGTAAAATATATAATTTTAGTTTTAAAATACACTAATAAAATTAGGTGCAGCCCGTCTGTACTTGTGTAGTACACAAGCTGCCACTACAGACTTGCTAATTTGTGAAATGTGATGTGTAAGAATTTGGCAAAATCGAATAGATAGCGCACTGTTTCATTGATATCTTTTTTGTTATACTGTTTGTTAGCTTCTAAACACTTAGTGCAGGAATAAGTTAATGTTTTAAAATACTGTATAAGCCTTTGAAAAATTAAGCATTTTTTCAAAAATTCCTTCCAATAGTTTTAGAAATGAATTTTAAATATTAAAGTGTATAAAACAAATTTTTATCATATAACTTAACTCAAAATTTTATCATTTGTGTATCTATGAAAAGCTCTAATAGGGGACACCGTCAAATTAAAGTTGGACTTTTGCACTAAGGTTAATTAATCAATTATTGATTCATTAAATCAATTTGCTTATCTATATATCTACATAGTTCCAAGGGTGACACTTCAATTAAAGATTGGTGATTTGTCTACAATAATTTTTTTTTTATATTTAATGTTAACTATATTAACTATATATAGTATTGCCACTGCAAAGGAGTATCTCAAGTATAATATTTGTCAATTATAAACTAATAAAAAAACTAATTGGAATAATGTGATTGTCTGAATTAACCTCCTACTGAAGCTACACAATCATACTATTAAGCCTTAATTACATTGAGTAAATTTACTATTGAGTTCTTTCTGTGTAAACATGTTTACTAATTAATTAGTTAAAAGCTCAGCTAGTGTGAATAAAGTGGAAGAGTGTGCTACTTTCCCCTCAACTCGCATGTTTTTTTACCATCTATCTAGTAAATTGGCTGTGTGGAATCGCAGCTATTATTAAAATGTCTGTAAGGTTTCCATGGTTCCTAGTCGAAAAGTACTTGATAAGATTTCACAGCAACTAGTTACTTGATAATTGAGCAGCAAACATTCAAAACAGGTTTTGTCCACAATTTCTAAAACTCATATAGTTTCATTAAAGAATTCGCCTTCAAATTTTCTATCAAACTAAACTATTTTATTCATCCAAAACAAGTTTTTATCCCATCGAAAATAACTGCTAAAGATCGGAATTTGGGAAAACGTCGATGCATTTTGGAAAAGTTATTTGTGCTTGTTCCATGATGAGTCTTCCTTGTTTATGTGACAAAACTCATTTAGAATGTTTGCTGCTTAATTAATCAAGTTTTAAAGTTGTATGTACCCACCGCTAGCTGATTTGTCCACTACTTTATTCAGTGTCAAAATAAAGCAAAGCACATACAGGGTGCGGATGGGAGATTTTCAGAGTCGCACAGAACAGCTCCCTTATATTCTGTTGTCAAACAATTGATATTTCTAATATTTGCTGAATTATTTTACATAAAATCCTTCTGTTTATGCTCTGCCACAGCCACACTTGTCTTTTAATTTTCTTAAATTTAATAACTTTATTATATACTTACTCTTTATTATATAAAAACTCGTCTTACAGCACATTGCGTTAATATTAAAATACAAATACAATGTTAAAAATACACAAAAAAAAATACAATAGATCTAGACATGTTTCGGGAGATACATCTCCCTTCCTTCATCAGTAAAACTGTAAAGTCTGTGTATACAATAAAATGAAAATAAACCCAGAATTGAAAGTTTTTCCAAAAACAAAAAAAACTATCTCAGTCGGTTGGAGTTACTATCGTGTGCCAACAAGCGGAAAGTACCGAACCTGCATATGTTTCATTGACAATCGAATCACTATTGCTATATATATGAAACACCTCCAGGAAATCAAGTTCGACTGGAGATTTGGGTTTGCAAATTAAATGTGGGTCAGAAAATTTAAATATATGATTATGTTCCCAAGAATGCTTGGCAATGGAAGACTTCTTTATTTCTTGTTTGACAGTATGTGCTTGGTGCTCCTTAATGCGAAATCTTAATGCTCTATTTGTTTGCCCAATATATGACATGCCACATTGACATGATACTATATATGCCCCATTTTATTGATGTTTAGTATTAATTTTCATTTCCTCCAGTGAGACGAACAGGATGGATATAGGTCTGATCATCGAAGTGTGGCACAAGGGCATGCTGTGGGACAAGCTGCTTGGCCTGCAGTGGATGCCCCTCACCAGGATCAAGTACACCAACGAGGTACAGTGGACATTCGATTATTAGTAGAATATAAATTGTAGCACTTCGAAATAGTAACGACCTATATCTTTTCATATTGGCAGGCTAATATTTAGAAGGTTAAGGGGCCAGTGCAGTTACAATCCTCAAAAATCGGAGTTTCAGTTTATGGGGTTTATAACGTCATTACCTATCGTTTGATACTAAGTTTTTGAGAAGAAATCACATATTAAGTTATATAACGTTCCAAATTAAAGTTTAAGTAAAAGTGGATATGCCTTCTCTTGGAAGTAGAAACTATTTGAAAATGTAATTGCTTAAAATAAAGTCAATATTTCTCACTTATCTTATGTAGTTGAGAAATATTTGCATGGGAAGACCAAAAAATACATTTAGGATTACCAGTGATTTTAAGTTTTACAGTTTTTCAAGAAATTGTCTTTTTCCATCTTTCGTTACACACTTTTCTCAAAAAGTATATTTCCAATAAAAACGAAATTGTGTGTACCTATAGTTTAGTGTAAAATCTACATCTTAAAACTACATTTTAGTTGTTTTGTTATAATAAAAAAATATATGTACGAAAATATTAGTCAAAAAGTAAACAAAAAATTATATTTTCAGAAGTATGGAAATGTTTTTCTTGTCCTAAATTAAAATTATGTTCTGTAAATAAATTATAATGTATTCTACATAAAAGAAAAATTTTGTGATTGTATATTTGAAACTGTATTAGAAAAGTGTACCCTACGAACTTATTAAACTAAAACCCTTTATATTGTTTGTGAATGTTTGCTATGATATTCTTACAAAATTGATTTTTTAACACAAAAATATTTATTAAAATACAAGATATATTTAGGTTACAAATCAGAAAGTAAAATGAAGTTTAATTTATTTTTATAGCAACATTTAATATTTCTTAGTTTAATAACCCTTAGTTTTTCTTTAATTATATTTATTTCACATAGAGGGTGCTAATGCATGTTTGCTTTGTTGTGGCTCAAATGTTCTCATGTTAATTGTGGTGTGGAAATTTGATGAGTGGGGAACCATCTCAGTTGATGTCTTCGACTTGACCATGGTTAAAAATTATGAGGCAATGGTCATCAGGTCGTGGGTCTTATCTTTTAGGATAAATTCCAAACTGTCGCCAATATCCCATTTTATAACTCTAGCAGGGTGGCAACATAACCTGGAAATCAGGGAATTATCATGGAAATATTTAATTCTGGAAATATCAGGGAAAATTTCACAAAAAATCAGGGAATTTTTCAAATTTGGATCATTAAAACGACAATTATTGTCTGTTATACTCTCCATTCTGAGTAATTTAATTGCCAATATTTTGTTTTAGTTCTGAATAAGAATTAAAAAAAAAAAAAAAAAGCATTGTTATGCACATTTTCATATTTTCAGTTTTATTTTTGTAAAAACGTGAATCACTGCTGGAGGGAGAAGCAAAAGCGAAGTGCGTTTGTACCTTGAATTGTAAGCAACATGTGAGGGGCTAATGAATATGGGATTTATTGAGATTAATTAAGTTATTATTTTAACTGTCAATAAGTACAGTTTATAATTTTTCATTTATCATGCAATATATTTAAACTATTATTGTAGCATGGATACTTTGTTTCTATACAAAGCATGTATTGCAACATTTCTTAAAGTAATTGTAAAATCAGGGAAATTTTTACGACTCCATCATGGAAATCAGGGAACTTCTTTTCCAGAATGTTGCCATCCCGCCTAGGGTAGTGTTACTTCAATGTATAATATCCGTGTTGTGTTACAGGGAGGTGAAGGCCAGTGGCTGTCCCTGGATCAGGAGCTGGTGATGGAGGAGGGAGAAGTGGTCGGAACCAAAGTGCCTACTGGACATAGCCTTCTGCTCGAGGCTCACTTCGAACTGCCATGTGGTGCGTTCTTCAGGGCCACCCTGTCTCTTATTACTACTAACTGCAGAAATACTTGCTAACTTGGAGTTTCCCCCTAAAATATTACGTCGGAATTCGATAGTAGCACACAATTGAGAGAAATTAACCTATGAGATATTTTCTTGCTATTAAGAAAGGAATTTATAAAATGTTGCAATAATACTTTTTTAAGAAGTTTTAGTTGGCTAAAACAACTTTTTGTATTTTTGGTGTGTCTAAGGTAATAAAGTGCTGACATTCTTGTTGGATAAAAAGATATATTTGCAGCACTCTATGCAGGACATATACACTCAAGGCACTCTATATACACATAGGTCCAGAGACATAGTTGTTACATTGTTATCTGAAAAGCATGTACAAAGTACTCTGATATCACTCATGATATTATACTTTAAGTAGTAGTGTAATGTTTTTTTAGAGCCTTCAAAAAAGAAAAAATATTATCATGAAGAATAAACTTGTTTAGAAAATAGAATTTCGAAATAAGTCTACTTAAATTCTTTACTCTAAACACAAATAACAATTTTAGTATAAGGGACACACAATTTGATCCCCTACTACCTTAGGAATTCTATTCACTCATACAGCTATTAATTGCCTATGAAAAATATTCGTAGAGGAGTATATATATCACATATAGGCATGGCTATATTATACAACTGTCACTACAGATCGGTAATTAGTGGGGGTTATGAAATAATTAGTTTGGTACTTTCGGTGCATAAGTTATTTTGGATACCGACAGTGGTGCATATTTTGGTTTGAATACCTTTTTTTACAGCTCTCAATTGCGCAAATATTTCCTTCTTGATCTCCTGAAGGTTTGAATTTTTATATGCAAATTAGAGCTCCTATGGACCTATTCCTTGTAACACAGGTTATTGATTAGTAATAAGTTTTCAGCTACGAGTGTTGTATATCACAAATATTTTTAATACTCACTGCAGTTTTTATATTTTTAAAGATCAGTTAGTTGTTATATAGTATTTTTCAAGAATTAAATTTATTCCCAGGATAAAACTATTCAAAACATCTACAGTCTGACAACAAATACAGCCTATAGAATCCATTTTAATTTCTTAAGGCTTCCGATGCTGACTTGCTGTGTTATGCTATTGAAATACTTTGTAGTGTATTTCAAAGTTATTAGAATTTTTTATTCGGCTTACCATATTTATCAAGCAAGTAGAGTAAAACTGCTTTGGACTTTATATTAAAGTAATGCAACATTTAATAAATATTTCGCCTGGTTTGCTTGAAAATCTACTTACTTTCTCAACTAGAAGCAATTAAATCTCGAGTATTTTTACTTCCCCAGTATTCACCCAAGAAAGTATATGAAGCTTTAAGCAGCACTTTATACAGATTTAAATTTCAATGTTAACAAGTGTTAATTGTGGTTTTAGTTTCTATGTTTAATGCATTTTTTCTCGGTATATGTTTTATGTTATGTTTGTGTTATAATAACAAAATAATTAGTTGGAAGGTGTTTTATTAGAAATTTTATATTTCAGAACTTTTAATGAATTACATTTATTAAAGTTTTTAATTTATTTAAAAATTATTTTTATTCACATTAGCTAAAAAGTAACTATAAATTATCTTTAAATAATCACTTTACTCTTGCTTATATTTGTATTACTGTTTTCATGCAATTGTAAAATAATTATCAATATACATAATTAAACTTTAACAACTCTTTGAACATAATTAAGCTTTAACTGTAATTGAACTGTAGAAAAAAAGGGAAAAGTTTAATTAAAAAAAAATAATCTTGAATCTAAACTGGTTATTTCATACGTATATTACAACCAGTGTCTTCAGAAAATATAAATAATACTTGTTTATTTTCATTCTTTATCTGTTTTACGTAACACTATATACGTATATTTTAAAATACTAAATATCTTATTTGACATGTAATTGAACATTTCTTTTGTTTCATTATAAATTTCTACACAATTTTAATAAAATAAAATTTTTGCACTCACCAAATATTATGTTTTGTTAAAAAAAGTATTTTTGCATGTTAAGTTATATAATGAAATTTGTATTTTAATACTGGTATTGGGTTTATATCTAAAATACTGGTAGTTATTAAACTCAACAGATTATTAATATATTTTTTAAACGTTGTGGAGTTTATATATTACATACATATCATGTTGCCTAAATTATGAAAACAGTTAAACTAATTATTTTGTAAATATTAAGACTGACATGTAGGGTTGTCTTGTTTGTATTTTTTGTTTTAAAAAGTGTTGTGTTTATAAATTTCATTTTTGTAAGATTTAATCTGGTTTTTCCAAGACATAGAAGACCTTGAGGATGAAGAGCTCATGAAAAAGCTTGATTATTTAAATGTTATTTTGGGCCATGAGGTAAGCAAAGGCGTCTTACTCTTTACAATTCATTAAGAATGCAAAAAATACAAAATTCATGTCCATAAGTTAGTAC
Source organism: Troglohyphantes excavatus (assembly GCA_963932185.1). NCBI lineage: Eukaryota > Metazoa > Arthropoda > Arachnida > Araneae > Linyphiidae > Troglohyphantes > Troglohyphantes excavatus. The sequence goes on from OZ010671.1 coordinate 44,853,028, forward strand.
TTTCCTAAAAATGAATAATTTAAATGCACTACATTTAATAACTCTTTGGTTAATACAAAATTATTTACACAAATGTATTTTAATGAAAAACATCTTATAATATTCAATTTTTTTTTTGTATAAATATATAATATAGTACAGTATATACTGTTGAACAAAAGAAAAATACATAAATTTAAGGTAGTTTAAAAGTTCCTTTGTCATTTTTAAAATTATGTTGTAAGACTTTTTTTAATACATTTTCTCCTCAAGAAAGTTTAAACATTCGTGCTTAATTATTTTCTTGAATATAGTACTTTGTATTTTTAACAAAACTTATTATAAATATTTCCATAGGAAATAAAATAGATGGTAAGTTTTTTAAATGTTAAAATCGCTTAAGGTTGTTTAAAAAAATGCATTTGATATAAATATGTAATTAATTTTTCTCCACACAGTTGTATAAACTTTTGAAACGATTGTCAGAATACTCAAATGTGCACAGATCAGTTTGTTGTAATAGGTAGTGTGGAAAAATTTTGATTGCCCCTAAACTTGTGATTTTTTATACAGAAAATATATCTTTCTGTACTATAAATGAAGTTTAACAGAAAAGTTTAACTATGAGCATAATTTTAGATATAAATTAAGATTTTAAGGTTGTATATTAAATTCTGTTGTAGTATAAAATAAATACATTGCCGTAAAAGATTAATAACTTATATTTATTAACCTGGTGCTAAATTACAGAGATAATTTCACATGAATTAAAAATAATCTTAAGCTCTTTAGTAATAAAACAAACTATTTAAGTCTAATAGTTTGTAATTTTAATATATATATATATATATATATATATATATATATATATTGAATTTTGCTTATTGGAACATATTATTTATATAAACTTATTATTTTCATTAATTTAAAGTAATTTGTAAAATTAGTATTGGGTTCCTTTGCATTTTAAAGACGTTATAATTAAGCATATATATCCTAATTTTCTAAATGAACTTGTATAACATTGTTAGAATATTTAAAAAATATTTTTAAATATTTATTTTACAGATATCAAGCTTAAGGGAACAAGATAGAAGACATAATTTTTCACTTAACTGTAAGTGGCTTTGTTTTGATTTTTAAATTCTACCAAATATGTATGTTGCCGAAAGCAGTTTTACTGAAAGCCATTGAAATTAAAGTAAAGTAGTAAAGATTGCCTTAAGTGTAACTTTTATGAATGCGAATACTAGAAAAATCAGGAAATAAAAAAATATTTCTTAGTATACTTAACCATCGAACTAAGATTGCTCAAGCTAGAGTAATTTCCGAGGATTTAAAGTGACCCACAACCTATCGTTGGCTTAGAAGTAAAATCACATATATTTAAACCAAAGATTTAGTAGTCGTTCTTGGCGACGAAATCTATGTGGTTAACTTCTAAATGTTAATGACTTTGGTGTGTAGAGGAAAAACATTCATTTTGGATTTCGTCATCAACAATGGCTGCTAAATCTTTAGTTTCCAAACCCAGGCCGCACCAACTTTGCCCCGCCCTTTTTTAAGGGGAAAGGCTCGGACTACGAAGTCCATGAGCATACGGCGTGGGCCGTATCTTTTGTTTAAATATACATGACTTTACTTCTAAGCAGACAATATATAACTTTGAGGCTGACTAGATTAGCAGACACAAATATTACAATGCGAGGCCAGATACTTTTTACAGTTTGTCATTTACAAAAGAAAACATTAACAAAATTGTCAATTTTGTTAAAAATAACTTTTAGATTACAGAGGCATATTATTATATAATTCAGTGGCGTATAAAGAAATGTCTAAGAAAGATGTATAAAAATATTAAAGATAAACATTTTGATTTTTTTTCATAGTTCGGTTTCTACTCAATAGTTTTCAAGTTCTGCATTCCATGTAATTATAAAACAAGCAGATTCAATTATGCATAATTGTGTGTGGTATATTGATATTGCAATATATATTGCATGTAGTGCAAACTTCTAAATGATATAGAAACCAATATCGTCAGGCTTCTTAAACTCTTCAATGCAAACAATTCTGTCACCTTCGTAATATTCCAACAAAGTTGGGCCTCAAACTTTGAAACCAGTTTTCTTAAAACTGTTAATTAATGCAGTGGTGCTTTTTGTTCCAAGCTACAGGAATATTATTTGTCACTCTTAAGTGCAAATTCATTGCAGTTCATTTTTAGTGATCATTATAAAAAAAACTTGATACAACCATTATTTAATTTAGAATACATTTTAATTATTCTAAAAATATTAAAGTAAACATTCGGATTTTTAAAAAAAGTTTGGTTCAATTTGTTTTATGACACAATAAAATTAATGACAAGAAAGTAAGTTTAATGTATATATTATGTATCTTAACTCTTTGGCGGTTATGTTCACATTTCTTTAGTTTTTATAACCTATCTTTTTTTCCTACTCCCTTCCCACAAAACCTATTTCGAAACTCATTAAAAGGATTTTTTTACTTTTTTAAGCTTTCAGATATCTCAAAATTAAAAAAACCTATTGAATAAAAAAAATTTGCTTTAACCCTATGCACTCCGCAAACACTTTGTGATTTGTGTACTTTCTCTGGAACAATTATTCCTCTTTACGTTCTTTTCCACAGTTTTTTTTCATACTCATAAAGGAAAAAAATCCTAATCTGTTTTGTATTTGCAAGAGAACAAGTTGCAAAAAGATTGATGTTCTAAACACAATATCCTGCTGTTCTCGTTTATTTTAAAGAACAGGGAAACAAAAGAACTGGTTATGTTGAGAGGCGCCTTCGGAGTGCAAAGGGTTAACCTTTATAATGAATACAACTTTATTTTAGCTTGACTTCGAGTCTGCTAAGTTGTTCTTAGAAATATTTTATTTACTAATTGTTTTTATGAATCCTTGAGCAGTTTTGATTCAACATACTTTTATTACCATATAAACCAACATTACTCAAAGTAAAAATTATTTTTTGGGATACACAGTACAAAATATAAAAATAAAAAAAATGAAGGAATAAAATATTTACATTACTTCATTGTTATTCCACTTTGATAAATGCTATGCTAAGTTTGTAAACCCTAAAACAGTTTTTCAGTTTAAATTTGATTTTTATCTAGTTTTAAGCTATTATCTATCTCTCACTCAATATTTAGAAAAATGTCTGTGGGTTTGTTTATTACAACAAATATACAGCTCAGAGCTTGATGAAATTTTGTAAACTTGACATTTTAAACGAGGTCTAAATGAGATTTTGAAAAGCCACCCCTATATTCCTACTAACCTCTTAAAGCAGAAATGACTTCTTAATTAAACCATCAGATGACGCCACATTGAAAAATTCGGTCAACACACTGTATAAAGCCGGGAAACGCAGGATACTTCAGCTAGTCACATTTGTATGAGATGGTGTGGCATTTAACTTAGTAGTAGTGCCTAGTAGATCCTCTCATTCTTAAAGTAAATATTTTAAATGTATTACAATTTTTGCACTACAACAGTTTTATAATACTAGTTGCATTTTTAAATAGTAACATATCCTTTAAAAATAGTTTAATGTTTAAAATTTTATTGTAGAAAACTTATAAAATCTTCTTTCAAGTAAGGCACCTTGGAAGTCCTTATGAACTCCTCATTTTCTTTTCCTATTATTTATTTTGTGAGAGCCTTTAAAAATACTTGAGACACTCGTTTTTCTTAGCCAAAGGATCTTTAGAAACTTAAGTTACCGGAGGCTCTTAGAAAGTTTTTAAAGTGACTATCATTTATATAATTTTACTAAACCTCTATTAAGCTTGTTTTATGAGATTGTGAATTAAATACAACTTAGTATTCAATTACCCACTTCATTGTTCCAATAGCTTTTCTCCGATTCCATATATTTTCCCCTTATGTTTTTTTTTGTTGTAAATAAGCCTATTTGTAACTTTACAGCTAACTTTCTGCTACAAATGTTCAAAATTTTCGCATTAAAAATAGTTTAATTTTTAATTGCTTCTAGGTACTTAAAAAGTCATCAGAAACTCCTTATTTTTTATTTTTGGAAAATGTGTACAAACTCTGTTTTAGACTTACATTTTGTATTTCTTGAATGTGTTGATAATTATTTTTCGGTCTTTATAAACAGCTGGCATCTCTGAAGACAGTGACTACACCAGTGATGTCAGCTATCCCACGGTTCAACACCCAAGTGCCTCCGTTCACCATCCCAACAGCTCCGCATCGCAGTTCGGAGGAGCCGCGGAGATCACCCGCAGAGCTTCCGAATACCCGAGAGACAGGGCCAAGTAAGCACGGTCTCACTTTTCCCCCAACTTGGGTATTAAGTTACCGACAAGGAGTTGAAAAGCTAATTGAGTCATTTTGGGAAAGATAAGAGTCGAATTGTGGCAACCTCTTTTTAAACGTATAATTTTGATGCTAACATTGCTCTCATGCAGCAAAAAAAAATTACAGGATTTTTACTTTCTATTAATTTGTGAAATATTGAAAGTACAGTAGAACCTTAATTATCCCCCACTCTTTTAAACGGAACTATCTGTTAATCGACCGTCCTTACGTCAACATAAAAAAAAATCCCCAATGAGTAAATCATTTGACCCTCTCAAAACTGGAATATTTTTCATTATATTTTCCCTTTACTTTAACTTATTTACAAGACTCTTAAGTTGGGGAGTTCTGGAAGTATTTAACTATAAAGACCTGTGATATTAAACTATTTAACTATAAACTTGTAGTATTTAACTATAAACTTGGCTTGGCTTGGAAGTAATTGTTATTGGCTTGGCTTCGAAAGTTGGCTTGGCTTGGAAACTTGGCTTGGCTTGGAAACTTGGCTTGGCTTGGAAACTTGACTTGGCTTGGAAGTATTTAACTATAAACTTATGATTTTTTTATACAGAGAATATATATATTTCTGGACTATAAATGAAGTTTAACAGAAAATATTAACTACAAACATAATTTTATATATAAATTAAGATTTTAAGGTTGCACATTAAATTATGTTGTAGTATAAAATAAATACATTGCTGTAAAAGATTAAAAACTTGCATATTTATTAACCTGGTACTAAATTACAGAGATAATTTCACAGAAATTAAAATTCATCTTAAGCTCTTTATAAATAAAGCGAACTATTTAAGTCTAATAGTTTGTAATTTGAATATATATATATTTTGAAATTCGCTTATTGGAACATGTTATTTATATAAACATATTATTTACATTAATTTAAAGTAATTTGTAAAATTAGCAATGGGCTCCTTTGCATTTTAAAGACATTATAATTAAGCATATATATCCTAATTTTCTAAATGAACTTGTATCACATTGTATGTATTTACACACAATGTATGTATCACACTCTATGCATTTACTTGATTGGTGATAGATGGGGTTCACTTCCCCAGCATACTAGTATTCAGTGTAGTTGGAAAAACTTGCATCTTACTTAATGAAAGGAGGATATGACAGTAGCTATAGATACGACTTTTGTTACAATGTTTGCAGAAATTCAGGGTTGGATATATATGAAACAATGAATATTAATGACCGGTTAAACAAGGATCAAAACGATGATCAGGGATTTAAAATGTTCACTGATGATGTAATTATTTTTCAAATTCATTTGGAACATGTTGAAGCTGTACAGGAAAGGGATATCGAGGAGGAAGAAAGCAACCAATGTTATATTAGTAATAGTAAAGCTTTTGACCATTTTTTAAAAGGACTGGAGTGGTTGGAATAACGTTTAGATTCAGACCAAACTGAACTGTTGCTTTTATAGAGGTTTTGGGGTAAAGCTGTGAAATTGTTTATAAAGACTATGACAACAAAAATTATCCTTTTAAACAGTTCTAACAACTTAAAAGTAAGTAATGTATTTAATTAAAAAACAACAATTATTAGTATACTACGTTTACTATACATTGACAATTCTGTATTATCCAGGATTTTCGTTTATCCAACCTACCTCCTGTCTGAATTAGGTTGGATAATCAAGGTTCTACTGTATTATGTGTTGAGTCAAAAGTTGGAGTTATGTCTTTGATCATGTATTAAGAGTCCAAAAAAAGTGTTTTTTTAACTAGGTATTGGTGTTTGTCTGTGAGACCAACCTCTACAACGGATAATACATCAAAAATCAATTTTGGATACTATTGTATATGAAATGCAATGAATTACTTAATGGGTTCCAAATTTGGAAAAAATAATTTAAGTCCTGTTAAGTCCTGTTTTACATTAAAAAAAAGCATTTTTTTAAATACAGTTCTTCATATGGCTAAGAGATACATACACTTTTACCTCATTTACCATCAGTTCGACAAGGCCAAGTTCAATTCATAGGCAAGCTGAAATGCTTGTGGTTTTTAATCCACATTGCAGTGTAAGCCTAAATTACAAATAAACCTTTTGTCCTTCGTTATAAAGTCCTAGATTTTTATTAGTCATATCAAGACATCATGCTTCTTAGCCATTATTTTACATTTTTTTTTTTAACATATGCAAATAAGATCTTCAATATTTTAAGCTTTATAAAATGTAGATATATACCATTGTCCTTTATGTATTGCTCTTATTTTTAAGGTATTATTACTATGATTAAAGTTCCGGCATATTGTGAAAATGTTTTAAATTTAAAATTGTGATTATTTGTTAACTTATTGAATCATTTTAAGATTTGTTACAAACAAGTATTTAACAGTTGCTTGCATATTTCATAGCTTACACCCATTTAACATACTTATAAATTTAAGGATAGCTTTACATTGTTTCATTTGTGGAAAATATTTATTAATATTTAAGTTTGACAGTTGTGGTAAATGACAATTCAATAATTTTTCAAGAGAGCCATATAAAAGTTTGTAGCATTACTTTAATTAGTATTGAGTTAATTGAAGAGCTTACATATACCTTTATTCTCTAGCTATCACAATTAAAGTGCTATATAAAATGAGCTCTTAACTATATTCATAAATAAATACATGTAACACATCTGTGCATTAAAGCATTGATATAATTTCAAAATTTTAAGTAATGGTTGTTTTAAAATCTGTATATATGTTAACACTTATTTATGTTAACACTTTCATGTCTTAAATTACTTTTCTGTAGATCTTTAATATTATTCCTTCTGTTTAGAACATGTTTAGATATTGATTCCTTAGTGCACCGATGTGTTATTTATAGTAGCTAATTACTTTTATATAGCACTTAATTGTTGTAGGTAAAAAAATACTTTTTAATTGCCATAAATACTTGACAATTGCTGAGGCTCATTTCTTATAACACCTTATAACAGTACATGCTTTCGAATGCCCTGCAAAAATTTAAGGAATTGCCCCTTAACACATTTGTGTACTAAGGCATTCATATGTTCTTAAATTGAAAATTTATGTATTTTAAAGGTCGTAGTACAATAATTATTCTGTTATGCACTTTTAAAGAAAGTAATTACTTGTTTTCGCTATAAAACTATTTAAGTGAAATTTTTGGGTATGTTTGTCTCTGAAGTGTATTATTACTTCACATGAAAGTACTGTTGAACCATGTTTGGGATAGCAATGTCTTATAAAAATGTACTTATATATATTATTATACTTTTTATTGTGCACTAAAGTTCCATATAATTTTTATTTGCTAATAATCAATGCGGCTTTCACAGCCTTATAACTTTAACACAGCTATCGACCAGGCTTCCACTATCCATTCTTTTTTATTTGTTTTTATATTGTGGTTAAATTTATATATTAGAGCTATAATTAGTATCTATTCCAAAATCACTACAAAGCTGCAACAAACTCTATAGGTGGCAAACCTTATGTTGGTGTCACAGATTTCAATCCTGCAGAATTTATTGACAACCCTTGTTACAACTGATATTTCAGATTCTTTTTGGTCTCTAAAAAGTTTATATTTCATAAGGGTATTGTATTTTTACTTATCTTTGGCCACCCAAGAACAATAGCTATTGCAAGATCATGAAGCTAATCAGTTTATAAAAAACATACATTTAAAATGTGACTAATGTGACTTCAATTGTAAAGTATAAAATTTAATCAGTCATAAGTCCTCCTATATCTTTTTATAATTTGTTCCAATGATTAATAAAAACCGCCTTCTCATATTTTTTGCAAGATGAATTTTGCCTTTGAATGGCTTTGTAGCATTTCCAAATTTAGGTAAACATGACTAAATAAAGGCAGGTGTTATGAAATGATTTTACTTAATTAGCTGTTATTGGTTCTAAATTAGCAATAGATTTGTTTAATTTAGTTTTCCAAATTGATTTATATTCCAAAATAAATTTAATATTCTACAAATCTTATTAATTTTAGTTTGGGAAAATATCTATTAATATAATACTCAAAAATAAACTTACCAATAAAAGTTACAGTATTTAGAATAATTGTTAGTTTTATCTTGTACTTATATATAACACAATTGATAAATATATGTTACACAAATGCAATTACACCAAGCATAAGTGAAACAAGTATTTTTAATAACATTTATTTTAATCTATAGTGCAGTATCAATAGTTGTTCTTGCACCAGCCAACCTTTTAATTTGACTCAATTTAAATTTGACATATGTTATGCAATTAAATATAATAAATCTAAAACAATATTGGTTTAGGGTTTGTTTTAAAGTGGTTTTGAGTAGAGAAAATAGAAACACGCACATCGTGAGATGAAAATGGCAACATTCTTCTAAATTAAATAATTGGTGTTACTATGATTTTTTTTACATATATTATTAGACAAAGATTACCAAGTTTTCTATTTATACTCATATAATTAAAAGGGTTCTGTGTTTGATTGACCCGTATCTCAAAAACTAATAATCTGATTTTGATGAGGTTTGGTAAAATCATAGTTTTCATCCAAAGAAAGTTTTGCGAATGAGTTCCTTTCGATAACTTTATTAAAAGATGCAGGCCTCGCAACAGGTCCCTTTTTTCCCTAAAAGTCCTTTTTGTTACTTGAGGTACTTAAAAGTCCTTTTTTTCAGAATATGGTCCCTTTTCCCCTAGGGACAAATGAAAAAAATGTTGCGAACCCTGAAGATGAGTTTTAACTATACAAATGTTTTTCTATATATTTTTTTTATAGATGTACAAGTATAAATTTGTTTGTGTTAATCTCGGCATCTGTTTGACCAATCTTGATGAAACTTTGAAACCTTTAAAATAGTAGTTCAGAAGAAAGGTTTCCCCATGAAACTAACATTTCTTTCCAAACATATATTATCGAATGTCCAGTATTGATACCAATATATAGGGATATCAATGTGCCCTCAAGAAATTACACACTTTTATTTTCTGTCAACCACGGCACAAAATTTAATATGTTTTTAAAATTAAAGAGGAAATTTATTTATTTTTGACTTCTTTGTGCAATAAGATCACGATTTTTTTTCATTTTTTTTTTATAAATATTTATCTTTATTTAACCTTAATATTTTGTGTGTGTGAAAAATCCATGACAGGCTCTACTTGTACTTATTGTATTGATCTGTTCAACAAAGAATTTTTTCTTATTTTCAGATACATAGAGCCAGGCAATAGTTACGAAACAGATTATGAAACTTCAAGAGATCGCAATGAGTACATGGATCGTAACTCCACTTCAGAAGATCCTTTGTATTATAACAGTCGACCAAATCGTCGTATGAATTCACACAGCACAGATAGGTAAGAGTAATGTAAAATTTTCTTTAAATGTTTATTTTTGAAAAATTGTTTTTTGTTTAAAAAGTCATTTATTTCTGCATATTCAAATAAACGCTACGTATTTTTAAAATGTGTTATTTATCAATACTTTTTCAATTCTATATTCATAACTTTCATACTTAACTGAGTTACATGTAAAAATAAAACAGCAGGTGCATTTCCATAATATATAAATAGATTTTTTCCCCTTTTAAATAGCTTGCATTTCCATATTATATAAATAGATTTTTTCCTCTTTTAAATAGCTTGTACATATATTAAAAGAGAGCTATTTCTTTCTGACAATAGTTATGGACTTTTCTGCTATAATATGTATGTATAATATGTAACTATTATGTAAAAAGTATCATTCAGTGCTTCATATATTTTATTACCTAGTTAATTTTTATTGTTGCCTTTTATCAATTGAACTTTCACAATTTTACAAACTTAACATATCTACTAGTCTGAATGTCATATACCATTCTATTTTGATCTGACTTGAAACATGAAAACATGAAAGTCATAATCTTTCCATTATATCTTATAATACACAATTTCAATTTAAAAATACAAAAGTTTTTTTTCTTTTATTATAAGTAGAACTGAAGAATTTTATTCTTTGCAATTGTTGTATAAATCCAGTATTACTTTCCATCCAAATCTATAGATTAATATACTTCATCAGTAAACCACATCAATCAAAATTTAAATGCATTATAGTATTAGTAGTGAACAGGAGTAAAGACTTTCACTGCAATATATAGGTTGATAATTTTATGCTTTTCTATAGTTACAGATTAAAGAAGTTTTATTGTGATAAAGAAAATGCGTAAGTGCTTACATTGTTGCTTCTGCACTTAGTAGTCGAACTTAGCACACTTTGCAATTAATTATTTAACTGGGTGCAGTTGCATGTAAAGCACAATATTTTAGGGGTTCAGGGCAATGGTGACAATTTCTGGAGAAGACGGAAGTTAAAAAAAAAATTTCCTTCATAGTGTGATGATTAATATTCAATTAAAATGTTTTTGCACTTGCTTAATTAGAAGAGCTTCTTATTGATTAATATAATTGTGTATTAAAAAGTTAATTATTTAATTTTTTGCAAAATGTCATTCTTGTATGATAATAAACCTTCTTAAGCAGATTGAACTTATTTTGTGGTATGTATAGTGCAGATTATATTTTTTAATTTATTATAAAAATATTTTTTTTTGTACAGCATTTATTCAAATATTTTACCTATTTTTTAGCAAGTGTTTTAAATAAAACTGAGACCGTGAAACTCATTAATTTAATAAAAGTTTTGAGTGCACATGCTAACATTCATTCTACTTGTACTTACTTGTTAAAAGCACCATTAAAATCGGGTTTGTGCAAAAACTTTTTTGTGTATAAGTACAGACACTTCAATTGCCAAGGGAAACACAAATCACCAACATCCACATTTTGTTTGAGATTTAAACTCTGACTCAAGCTCTCATAAATGTGGCATTTCTGCTGAAAATAAAAAGGTTATTTTTTAAAAGTATATGAAAACTATTAATCATACTATTTACCATTTTGATGGCAGTATAACAGACTGGCTATCTTCACAGAAAACTGTTTTATGTATAGAGTATATAAACATTGACTTTACATTATTCCCAAAAGTTTTAAATTTAACCGAGTGGTATTTGAAAACATTAGTTGAAATTTTTTTACTTAAAAAATGTATTTTTATTTATTATTAATTTTTTTTCAACTCAAGCCATGACTGGAAGTAGAAGATCCTACTCGCTGTGAGGCTTAGAGTTCTTCCTAAGCCACAGCTGTGAATGCTCCTCATTATTCCATCGTCCACCCTGCTGCACGCACACAACTCCAGATGTTTATCTTAATTAATCTTAGAAATTTCAAAATTGGCAGCATTATCAAATTATGTAAAATTCCTGATATGTACAAAATCATGGCAAGGAAACTGAGTTTCTTAAATTTATAGATCAAATAAAATTCCATTTAACATATTTACCCCAGCATACATATAATTCAACATATTTGCAATTGAAACAAGTTACATTCTATTTTATCCCAAGTTCTAGCTTTGTTGATAACTTAAATCTTTTTTCATTTAAAAAAAATGGCAATAGCTATTAGAAAATATTAAAGGATATTTTTGGTAAAAAAAATATTTTCTTATTTATTATAATCATAAATGTTTTTACTTTTAGATCTCGCTCAACTAGATCTACATCTGGGTACGACAACAGCCTTAGTTTAGATTATGAAAGTGACATGCGTTATTCATTTGAGACAGATAGGAGCTCCAGGCATTGCCACTGGGACGAGGATACCATAGATAACGAAACCGATAAAAAGATGCTAGAACGCTTCCAGCGGTCTGACCGGCGCCGCAGCTTAGAGAGACAGACCGGTTTCGACGAATCCATTCACGATAAGTTCGTAGAACAACACACCAACAGTGCAGAAGACTATGGCTACAGAGAGAGTCCCGAGACATATCCCCAGAGCAGCTTTGAGAGCTACCCCAGTTTCCGAGAAGATTCGGTGTCCACGGACAATTGGGAGAAGAGCAGCAGATACACACCATTGCCTAATTACACTGAACCGGATGGGTATTACATGCCACAGTGGAACGGGGAGCCAGAATCAGTGCCACAGCCAGTTAAATCGACAGCTACTAAATATAAACCGGAGGAGCCCATGACTGATTGGAGCAAAGTGAATGGTGCTGTTCCTGGAAGAACGGGAACAGGAAGGAAGCTTCCGGATCCAGAGGAGTGGAGGAATGACAGCACCAGCAGTGATTGGAAGAAGCGGAGTCTTGAATCAGAGTGGAGCAAAGAGCCCGCTAGCCCGGAGTGGAGGAAGGAGAGTCCAACAGCTGATTGGAGTCGTGAAGTCGGTCCTACGATCGAAGTGCCAAAGCCACCGGTGCGAAAGGGTCGGACTGGGGAGATGCCAGTGGTTCCAGAAATAATTCCTCCGGTGCCAATAAAGACTGCAGATCGGTGGAGTGGGCTTCCAACTGAACCTGTGAAAGATCCTGATAGGTGGAACAAGCATCCACCTGAGCCAGCAAAGGATCCTGATAGGCGGAATGGGCACCCTCCCGAAGCAGCAGCTAAACCGGCTGATCATTGGAATGGTCAGGTTGTAGAAGCAGCAAAAGAACCTAATCGCTGGAATGGGCAGCCTGTAGAGATAACAAAGGACACAGATCGCAGGAAAGTTCCTCCAGTTGTCGAAGTAACTAAGGACAAGGATAGATGGAATGGTCAACCTGCAGAGCCATCTAAAGCGAGTGATCTGTGGAACAATAAGACATTAGAGATTGGGAAAACAACGGACAGAAGAAATAGTCATGTGGTTGCTCCTGTGAAAAACGGCGAACAGTGGAATGGTCATTCAGCCGAAGTGAAGAATGGGGATCGGTGGAATAATCATCCTGCCGAAGCGAAAAATGGTGATCGGTGGAATAATCATCCTGCCGAAGTGAAAACTGATGATCGGTGGAATAATCATCCTGCCGAAGCGAAAAATGGTGATCGGTGGAATAATCATCCTGCTGAAGTGAAAAATGGGGATAAGTGGAACACGGTAGAGGCCACTAAGAAAGAAGAAAGATGGGATAGCAATGGCACAACAGAACCAGTGCGGAATGCAGAACGGTGGAAGACCCACGCCGACTCGATCAAAAACGGTTGGAGTGAAGAAACAATTGTGCAAGAAGACTGGGTCGATGACGATGCCATGACCAATCATCAAATAGATTCCTTGATCAACGAATGGCAGGATGAAGGTGAAGAACCAGAATGGATGGGGGAGGAAGAAGAGGAGGAGGAGGAGGACGAATATGAGAAAGAGGTTGTTCCTAAACCCGACTTTCCAGAGATTCAAGTGAAGGAACCTCCTCCCATCATCGAAACCGAACCGGACATTGAAATAAGCTTCAAAACACAGGTTGTGAACTCGATCGAGTTCGAGACCTCCCTGACTTTAACAGTTGACAAAAGTGAGGCTGACATAGCTAGGGAGAGGAGGGCTAGCGTGCTGTCCACGAAAGGACTTGCTCCTTCCCTTGATGTGCCATCGATAGACTTCAGCGGGGCGATCATGTTTCCGTCAGAGCCGGCTGTCCCAACACTGGCCATCGACGAAGCGGATCCGACCATGTCCAGGGCTAAGCGGCGGTGGATCAATGCTTTCAACAAGATTGTGGCGCAGCTAAATGAGGTGAGTCTTTAGTTATGTTTGTGCAGATTTAGAATTTTTGTGTATGGCAGCATCATCAATTTTTGTGTAGGGTGGCATATATCTTCTGCATTGTTGAAAGTTATTTAATGCTGAAATAATCAAATTGGAAGATTCTTTTAAGTATCCACGTATTGTTATTCTCTTACTGGAATAATTTTTTTTGTTTGTGTGAGATTTCCATTGGTTTATTTCTAGAATTTGGAACAACTATTTATTTCAAAATATTTTATTAGAGGCTCATTCATTCTAGTGATGTCTATGATCTTTTATCATTTTCTATGATATTTTGGAACATGCTCACCAAAATTTTTGTCTTTCCGATTAAGATTTTTTTTTCTCTCCAAATCTTTTAGCCATTTGTAATTAAACTGTTCATTATTTAATATTTTGTAATTTCTTAGATTTTTTAATTAGTAGCATCAAAACAAATATTTCTTCCTTATAGGATTTTATATGGTTCAACTTTAGAATAAATATGTTTTTGGGGTACCAGTTATTTTGATAAGGTGCATTGAAATAGGTTGTTTTTGAACTGTTTATTTGCAATACAATACATCAGTTTTGTTTTGAAGTTTGGCTGATTTGAAGAATTCTTATTAGTTAAAATGGTTTGGAAAGTGAATCTGAAAAACATTTAGTTTTGATAAGGAATTTTGAATGAGTAGTTTGTGACTTTTGGCATCTGTCTGATTGTCTATGCATTTCAATTTATCTCTACATGCATTTTATAACTACAAATTTCAAGATTATTTTGTGTAATAAACTAAAATTTTAACATATATTTTTAGACTACTAAAAAATTTTAAATACTAAATTTTATAAAAGGCTATTTTTATTTAGGATTTTTCTCTTCTGTTCCAAAAATGATTCAATTTCTCTCATTTTAATTGCAGTTATTCTATACAGAATATAAAATAATTTTCTTTTAGAAAATGTATCTGTTAAGAATGTAATTTGGCAAAGAAAGTTGTTTAAATTTAAATGCTCCGGATACTTAAGTGGAATTATACTGTTGCATTTATGTATTTCAACAAGTTTGAAATATGATAAAAGATAAAATTTTTAATTTTTTATTCTTAACAATACATTTAACGTTTCTAAAATATTATTAATATTAATAAATTATTTTTGAGGATATTTAAAACTTTTTGTTTACATTGTTTTAGGCTTTTTTTACTATTATTTGCATACTATATTTTTAGTTTTAGTTTTGATGCCTTATTTTCTGTATTTTTAATCTTTTTTTTTATCTGCGCAAACATTTTGCATGATTTGAGTATTAAGAGAGTCTGCTGGGGAAGGAACTTGGAGATACGGATGTTATCTGGATTTGAAATGTCTAAAATATCAATACAGCTACTGTCCTAACTTTTGCATTAACATTTGTCTAACAAGGTGATCTATCGTCCATTTCTAGTATAAATCGGCAATATGACATAATAAGAAAATTTGATGTAATTAAAAAATGTATACTTCATATTGCATTATATAATTTCATTATCAGAACATTTTATTATATAACCATTGGATGAGCTATTTAGGGTTTTTCTATTTTTAAATACTCTTGAAAAAACCTCTTTGAATATATATGGCATGTAAACAAGTTTCTTTGTCAAGTATCCCTCTCATTAGTTATTGTAAATGTTCAAAGATATCTTAATTTGCAGTTTTAGGATATCTATTTTCCCAACTATTTTACAATGCTAAAAATGAAGTGTAACAACAATACCTTAGACAGCAGTTCGAGACAAAGAAAGGTTGAAATGATCCTTAATCTCCAGACTCCAACTTCCTGCAGCGAAACTCTCCTAACACTTTTCCCCAGCACTGATGAGCTCAGTGAACCCACTAACCCCTTTGCTTGTTTCATATTATTTTGATACTATTTTTGTGCTTATTTGAATAGTTTTAATACCAACTGCATACCTGCAACAGGTAATACAAATGTCCTTATGAAGAAAGTTTGTATAACATATAATTTCGTTGGCTCTGATAATTTTATTATCCTAAAAAGCATTTATTTTCTCTAATGGGATAGTTCTTGAAAAAGCAAAATTGGGCTTTTCTTAAAAAAATGGCAACAAAATGGATCTCCAACAGGATTTTACATGAATATTTCCGATAACTGTTATTTCAATATATTTTTTATTGTATTGCTGTCAAGTGACATCGGTAACAACGATAGTGACTTATTCTGAAATTTCATTTAGAATTAGCCCAGGGTTCATGCTACAAATAGTTTGTTTCACTGTCTAAATACTTTTCCTCGTTCAGTTGGCGAAGACTGGCACCTTTCTTGACTAACCTTGTGTGAGGGATCTGCATTCCTCCTAAATCCAGTTTAATAACAGGAAGTTATAAAAAAACCGACTTATAAATTTTCATACACTATTTATTCGTTAGTTCTATTTAGGGCTTTTAACATCGAAAAACATTTTCAATGTTGACAGGGATCTTTAGAGCCTGATTTACCATTATAATAAAGTTAGGTTTGGGCCTATGCATCACCCACTGTATAGAAATTCTTTATATCACATGCTTTTAGATCACAAACTTAAGGCCGGTTCCAGCTTCTGAGTCTGTCGTGACCAACTCGAGTGGAGATTTTGTGTATAAGGCTTTCTATACATTTGGCGCTGGTCTCCAGAGCCCACTAACTTTATTGGCCCCAACTTTTGTTTAATTATGAGTAAATTGTAGAAAAGTTAGCTATATTTTGAAAAATTCATTATTATTACTGTAAAGTTGCATAACTTTTCAGCAATTTCTGCAAAGAGTTGTCATTTCTTGGGTTTTAGAAGACGAATTAAATGTAAAATTGAGATTTTTCATTCTTTGAAACTTTTTTTTATGAAAGGTGCTATTGTGCCTATAATATTGAAAATTTTAAATTAGTCTCTTTAGATCTGTATTATGTAGATATTTATTAAGCTTTTATTCCTCTTTGTGTTTGTTATTTTTGATTCTTTTGTGTTGTGATTTTATTTGATGAGCAAACTTTTAGTTACTTTAGAATCTAAAATAATTTTTGGATGTTTAATATAAAAAGTAAAGTTTTATACTTTTTAATTTTCAAATCAAGCATGATTTATTGTGGAGTCTATTTTATTTTTAGATTAATTTAATTGTTGAGTTTCATTTAAAAAATATATTAAAAAAAACTATTTCTTGTACGTAGGTAGAGCTTTGAATAACATTGAAAACGCGTTTTAAAATAATTATAAATAAATATGGATATTTATTTATAATTATTTTAAAACGCGTTCTTTTATGTTGTGATTTTATTTGATGAGCAAACTTTTAGTTACTTTAGAATCTAAAAGATATCTATACAATTATTTTTATATTTTTAAATGTCTTCTTTGTAGTTTAGATTTTATTTTAAATTATGGAATCTGGAAATATAGGTGTTGTGACATTGGTTTCTAGAGGATGCCATTTTCCTAGTACTTGATAACTTTGTATCTTGTACGTGATAGCTTTTATGATAGCTGTGCAGCAATTCAATTTTATTTTTTCCGCTCTAACGATGATTGCATAGGGTATACAAGATTTAACGTAGTGAGCTAAAAGTAATATAACGCGATAATTTCAATGTTACCTTTATGGAGCCACAAAAGTTAGTGCTAAATTTGCTCGGACACCTTACTCTTTCCTTAACTATATCTTAATTAGACGATTCACATAAAAACGGCAGCCATTTTTTTTTTATCCGACACGAGTAGGGAATTCGAAATGTATTTTCCAAGATCGTCTGCGAGTCTATCGCATTCCATGAAATGGCAAAGTAGCTTTAATGCATTAAAGCATTATCTTTTGTGGACCATAATCGTTATTGGCCACTTTTGCGATTTTTTCATTATTTTATCTTCTCTTAAAGCATAAAGAAACGAATGAAGGAAAAAGAAGTTTGGAATTCCACCGTTAATCAGTGAATATAAAATTCTTTTGATCGTTCGACTGATTATAAGACCTGGGTTCTTTTTTCTTTTTATGCACATTGAATTTATTCCAGAAAAGAACTTATCAACTTTTAATTTTTTTTCTTCTTCTTTACCGCTGTTCTTTTTCTTTCTTCAAGTCGTTTGGTTTTTGTTCTGCTAAGGCTTGTCCTTTTGGAAGCTGACTTTTTTCTAAAAGACATAAAGTGCCTTTAGCGTTTTCATAAAGAGTCCCGGAAAAGAATAAAAGAATTCTGTCCCGGCGCTTTTAATTGCAATCGCTTGGCGGGAACAATTGGGAAGTAACGAACTGTTTCCAGAAATTACTAATTAAGCCTGTTTTTGAAAAAAGAAAGTTATGTTTGTTGCAATTTCAAAATGTAGTTTTCTATTTTGAAATTTTTCTGCTGCGGTTTTAAAAAAAAGCGTAACAATACCTTATTATGTTTACAAATACGATTTAATTTTTTTTTTTGGCCAGAAAAAAAGCACTCCAGATTTTAAACGGAAAGAAAATTCAGCTATACCTTTAATAGTTTGTTCGCTTTTAATTACGAGAAAGATATTTTGTATCTGCCTTAAAATGTTTTTTTTTTGTTTAATATTATGTTTCATATTTCTTCTATTCCCAACGCAATCTTTAATTTTTTTTTACCGATATAATAGCTTTTTCACTATTCAGGTAATTGACAAATCGGCGGGAGAGTTAGTTAGTTGGAAGGGAAATATAAATTAGTTTTTAAGATAGAAACTTGCGACTGGGTTAAAACGGATTTTATTTTTTAAGTTATATTCTAAGTTATCTATTACTGAAACTCTTCCCAAGATTATTTTAGTGGCTCTTACGGAATTAAAAAAGTTATTCATAATTCAGTTATTCATAAACAGAGTATTTCATAATTCAGTCAGATGTTTGGGAAGGATATAGTAAAAAAAAACTATGATAAATACAGCAGCACAAAGTTCGATATCGCTAATTAAAGATTTGCTTAAAGTTTTTAATTATAGAATTTGCTAAATGGCAACACTTATACTCAGTAAAAGCACAAAACAGTCAACAGAAAAAAATTAACAGAATTGAAGGGAAGAGAGCAAACTTGCCATTGATAGCATTGGTCGCGACAAGTATGAAGTGAAGAACGTGATTTATTTTAGAATTGGTATGCCGCGTCATCAAGGATGCGCTTATTAGATGTGTAAGATCGAACTGTAAAGAGACCTGTAAAGGTTTCACAAAACTTAAAGTGATTATCATGAAACTTTCGTCAAAGTTTTTAAACTATAGCCTTTCCAAACGTTGAAGGGAATTATGAAACACCATGTATTAATATAATAAGACTTGTTTTATCCCAAACGATACTTTCCTCATATAATTTTGAAAGAAAATCTCATGTACAAATGCGAAGTTAAACCTATGGTCATGTGTTTGAACTAAATCCTTATTTCTATTAAAAAAAAATTGACAATATGTGGAACAATAAAACAATAGACATACGTGGGTGCAAGAACACGGCAGCTCCACTTTTTTTTTCTTCTGATTTACACTTTTCACTTATTCCTTTAATGTATAAAATCCTCTGTCGATTAGTGCAAGAATCGGACAACTTCAAGAAATTGCTATATTGTACTACAAGAAATTGCTAAAGGAAAAGGAGCTGTACTTTTGTATTATACGATACAATAAATGTTCGGTGTTTTTCATCCTTCCTGAACGATTTTGAAAACTGGAGCTGCCTGGTTCTTGCATCCACGTCATCAAATGTAATTAGCTGGTTTTATTTTTTCAGTATATAAAATTTGAAAAAAGCCCGAAATTTTTAGATTTTTAAATGATGGAACTATTACATGGTTCGCACGGTCCTTAAAAGTCCTTAAGAACTAATTAATTTAGGTAGGTCCTTAATTTAGAACCCTTAAAGTCCTTAATTTTTTGTCAAACGTATGTTTTTTTTTTACTATTTTACGTGGGTGGTATTTTTCCATGTTTAACCCGAAAGTCCGAGTTTTTTAAATTTTCGAACTCAGAATTCTGGGTGCATTAAAATTATCGTAATGTAGAATTCCGGATTTTACGTATATCGTGTCCACACTTTTGACTGTTATGCGCAAGTGTAAATAGGCAAGGAGAGAAAGGCGTGAATAGACGGATTTAGTGTCAGAAAAAGTGGAAGTTTTGATCTCTTTTGTCCGATTTTTTAGTCAGTGGTATTTCATTATCATACAGGACACTTCATCGTTAGAAAATCTCCATTTGTTGTTTTGTGAAGAATCGATACTCATTCTAGAAAAACGGGGAAAATCATAAAAATATAGCATCTTTAAGGGATGAGAATTCTGCACAAGAGTTTACCGTTTGTGGTACGCTATGCTACGCTTGGCTGCGCCAACTTGCTACAGAACTACATTTATGTGCGGTTCTTTGCCAATTTTGCGCCAAAAATTCTGCGATTCTCCGCTAACGGCGTCAGAAAAATATAAGAGGTCCTTAAAAAGTCCTTAAGAACTACTTAATTTTCACTTTTGAAAATCTGTATGAACCATGTATTACATAAACCGGAAATTATTAGAAATTGGAAATATAGAAGGATATATTGTGAATGGAATATATTTTTTTTAATCAAAGATTTATATATTTCTTCCTTTTAAAAAGAAAGTTAAAAAAAAAACTTATTAAAATTACGCACCCTTCCCTGTCTGTGATATTTCAAAAAGGAATACAATTTACAGGCAAATAGCATCTGACATACATCTGCAACAATTGGTAACAGAGTGGCATAGGGATTGAAAACTTACTTATTGAAAAGCCATACTTTCATCAAGTGAAATGGCGAGCAAGATCAAATAAAGATGCACAAGATGAAATCCAAAAGTAAACTCAAAATGCAATTCAATTTATCGGCGGGCATAAAATAAAATCTGATGATTCATTTTAGAAAATGGAACAGTCTGTGCGTATAACTTAGAATTAGAATTCCAGTATATTTTGAGAATCAATTCTTTCTTTGAGTATTGTAGAACAATTTTTTGGTAACCTGATTATATTGGAAACAAGGTACAAAGCGTAGAGGCATTGTTTTCCCGATACATCTAAGCAATGTTCCTTTTTCTTTCCACTTCTAAAAATAAACTGGCTATTTACCATTTATCTGATACTTTCTGCTTCTGAATGTACATGTATTTCTAATGCTCTGTGTGGGCGCGCGTTGAAGGGGACCTTTCAAAGTATTTTTTCTATAAAATAACAATTGGCGTATTTGCTGTTTGATATTTTAAGAAATTCATATTTTGCACTTGAAGGTTTAAAATTTTGTATATGATGTAAATTTATATATTTTAACGGGTCTTCATCAACATAGTATGCAGCTGAAATAATATCTCTCGGTAACCACTATGTTCTTTACTCAGTCACCATTTTCTGAAATTACTCAACTCCTCTTTATTCTCGAACTACGACTTTACATCCATGGTCTCAAACTACTTAACTATTATATCTTCCAACCACTCAACCAACATGTCCTCCAACTACTCGATCACCATATACTCAACCAACATGTCCTCAATCACCATCCTTAAACTAGTCAACCATCCTGTTCGAAAACTACTCAAGCACCATCAGATACACAACTATTTTATTTACGTATATTACTGGCAAAGTACGAAATCTAATCTTTCTATAGAATGCCTGGCGTGTTTTGGCAAATTACGAAATAAACGAATTCTTTTAATCTATTATACACTTTGCGTAGGCATTCTAAAAAATACCTAATGCTATTTAGGCAATGATAAAATGAGATTCTTGAAGCTCGTAATTATGATATAAAACTCAATTTATGCTTTTGAGATGTTAAATTCAGACAATATAACCCAGTATCAAATAGCATAATTGAAATGAACTTTTTTTGGTGATTTTTTTTAATGAATGACAAATTCTTTGTTAGCTGTTTGATAGGAAATTAAGTGCTGATGCGGGCAAAATCTTGAAAACCCCCATCGAACAGTCATATAAAGCTAATCATCCCCACGATCAGTCGGTTTTGGCACCGGACAGTGACACATTGCTTTTAAAAAAAGTTTCTTAATACCTATTTTTTCATTATAATTTAAAACTTCAATTTATTTTTTTAGTCAAGCCTACATCCTTAAATAAACCATTACTTTTTATAAAAATCTTTCATCCTTCTCTACACTACTGTGGGTCCATATAAAGTTTACATCAAAGCATTTATAATTAAATTGTTCTTGGTTCTTTTCCACATTGTATTATCTGATTGACGTCTGATTTTATTTTCATGTGGAGTAATAGAAATCACATGAAGTTTTCTGAACTTTATTTCCCAGCAATTGTTTTCCTCTTTCTATTTTTACCCCTTTGTTTGGTATATGAAAGCACAAAATTAAACAAAATCTTTGTTTTGCTTAACCGAGCAAGAAAGCTTGATTATCATTCGCTGAAGAATCTAATAAAGAATGTTTTGCGCAGCCTTTTTATTGGTATTTTTACTTCCGTTTTTTCATCACCTTGCATTCAGCCCTTCGACAGGAACTTTTACCTTCTTTTCACTTCAGTTAGCACCGTGGAAAAGAAGAATATTTTATTTGTCTCCTTTAATTTATTTTAGTGTGCTGTTATGGTGAATTTTTTTTTGCAAACGATTTTTTTTTGGCTTCCTCTTACTTCTGCTTCTTTGACTCGTATTTTTGGAATATTAATGATTTATGTAAAAACTAAGCACGACTCTAAATCACGGATGGCAGTGTCTTTTTATTGAGTTATTTTATTCTTTTTTCATTGTTTGTTCCTTATTCCAAATATAGAAACATCCTTTTGAAAAATTCCCTTCACTAAACAGTTTTTAAAGGAGATTTACCAACCGCTCAGCTGTGTAGTGGCTTTGAAATATTACTTTACACGAGCGTAGTAGCGACTGCTAAATCGATTTTAGTTTCATCTTTTAAAAACCCCTTTCTAATTTTATTTACATCTACGCAATTAATTGTTTATTCTCGTTTTTTTACTAATTAAAAAAACTGATTATTAATGAAGTAAAATACCTTTGTTTAAAATACTTTTGTTTTGGACATTTAATTAACTTTTTGGGAGTTAAAATAAGAAATTTAGACATTTTTATGTACTTTTATTAAAAACGTATTTTAGTACCAATTTTTTTTTAATAAATTTATAGGATGTGTTTCTTTTTGTGGGAGATAGTTAAGTTTCCGTTAAAGACACTAAATTTAATAATTACGCTTATCAGTTTAGAAACGCGCACTTTAATCACTCTATAAAACTATGCAAATACATATCTAATTTTGGGTCAAGATTAGATGTCATTGTCAGGGTTGGCACCTAAGATGAAATTCTTCTCTTCAAATTGTATTTAACGTCTCTCTATTACAAAGAGACGAACCTGCATTAGAGTATCAGAATCATGAACTTAATTCATATGAATTTTTATGTTATTTATTCAATTATAAAAATGTCTAATCGAGCCTTCATATACACTGGAGGACGCTGGAGAATCCTCTTTAGGAGTATGTAAAAATGACCAAAGAACCACATTTCTACGACCCATAGTTTTTGAGAAATATTCCAAATAAAATGTGTGATGTTATACGCTGTGCACGGAAAAAAAATTTACTATTAGGTATAACGATACTTGCATATGCCATGACGTTTACATAGGAAGTTGTGCAAGGTGACCTTACAGATGACGCCTTTTATACAAACAACGCCTGTTTATCTGCATAACAGGCATGCATCTGTTGTTAGTCACGGATTCTGTCTATACCACCCTTTCAAAATCCTATTGAAGAATTTATATGAACAAAATATGTTTCTATTGTTGTTCTCTACCTTTGTGTGCACTCCGTGGCCGAGTGGATTAATGCGACAATGGGGATAAATTAACGGCGTGTATACGGGACTGGTGCACGATACATCTGATCGGGGTCCAAAGTCCCGACGTCTATTGAATGCGTTGGGTGCCAATTCAGGTGTTTTCCTCGTCATCTGACCATGATTCAAAAATCCGAGGCATCATTCCCGGGTCTTTCCTTCGAGATAGGCCCCCAATAGCCCACTGTGCAGCTCTAGTGCGACGTTAATTAACCAAACCTATCCTTTGTGCGCACTTTTTTATGTTCGCAATAACGTGCTTTTCGTACACATGATGCGATTTACACTTTTTGTGTGCATTTCTCTCGAAAATTATGGGACATAGAATATGAAGGCCCCTTTCTGCACGCCAGCTTTTTTCAGATGGCTCTGTGATTCGAGAATGCATGGTTTGTAATCTCGAATCCCAGGGTCATCTGGAAAATCTCGCTTGCGTCTATCTTGTCCGTGTAGGGCTTAAACTCAGAATTCGAGAAAGGATAGTGATCGGCTCGGGATCAAAATATTATGTCGAGCTCAAATTTTCTTGCAGCTCAAAATCTGGTTGAAAATTAAAATGTTTTCGAGTTGTTTGAAGACTGAAGTGCCCTCAAGTGTAGAGCTAGTTAACTGATTATGCTTCAAAATTTTTCTACCGTGTTACCTTCCAGATAAATCTTAAATATTTTAATTTAACGTTACAGATGGGAAATTCTACATTTCTACACTGTAAAAAAAGAGGTACTTAAAAATGAGTACCTGGACTACTCGTTTTTCGTTGAGTACAATTGCATTGTAAATGAAAGATGACGTACTCAAATTTAAGTAACCGTACTTTCTAAAAAAAATTATTTAATAATGCTAATCTCAGTTTCTCTGTTCAAGCCATCTTAATAAAACGACTTAATAAAGCAAACTTAAAATAGGTGTTCATAACATGGTTTTCCACATTATTTGATGGCAATTGCTTAAATGGAAACTGAGTTATTACAACTCAATTATCTTCCTTCCCATTCTTTCGACACACCTTTTTTAAAAAAAATCTGTTTATCACTTCTTCACGTCGCCCAGGTTGTTTAGCGGATAAAGGAACTTTACTGCGGTGCCTGGTGATCTGGGTTCGATTCCTGATAAGTCTTAGGTGTAATTGTTGATATTTATTGACAGTGACAAGGCAGCCTATCTAGGCAAGCTATTGCTCTTTTTATTCATTTTTACTCCTTTTTGAGTTCGTCTTTTTCAAAATGAAACTTATTTATTCGGAGTT
Organism: Troglohyphantes excavatus; assembly: GCA_963932185.1. NCBI lineage: Eukaryota > Metazoa > Arthropoda > Arachnida > Araneae > Linyphiidae > Troglohyphantes > Troglohyphantes excavatus. Next base: position 44,878,091 of record OZ010671.1, read on the forward strand.
ATGACAAGCATAAAATTTAATCAAATTTGAGTACATTTCACTTTTTTTGAGTACCTATTTTTAACAGTGTTAAATGTTACAGATGGGAAATTCTACATTTCTAGTAAAAAAAAATATTCTCCGTGTCATTAAATTTTTGCATGTTTAATTTGTAATTAAAACTAAAATCATGGAACTTGTTTTTAATATAAAATTAATATTTTCGTTTTACTGCGTACATCAAAATTATTGCACCCCCTCCAAATTAGAAGCAATAAAAATAACCCAATAATAGCAAACGAAATTACCTTTCGCCTCCTTAAAAGCAACCTTCGATTTTTCCTTACTCCCCCGCCCCCTCAAAAAGTCTTCTGTCGGCACTTTTAATCCATTAATGAACCCCCACCTCACTCCCAATTAACCAGCGACCTGCTCGGCTATTAACGGCGAGCTGGAAAGTCAGCCATATTGGCAAGAGAAAACTAATAAACCGCGTTTGAGTGCGCGCGTAAAATTAGATCCCTAATAACCCAAACCCCCTTTTCTGATTCGACAAAGAATTAAACGGGAAGAATAATATATAAAAAATCTGGATTGAGTCTTCTTAATTGAAGACGAGGGTAGAGAGTGGGGAGAAACAATTAAGAAACTGGCTTTTTGGAGGTCAAGTGGCACTTAGGGCGATCGTGTCCGAGGAAAGGAGTAATTATATTTAAAAGGTTTTGGTGCGAGAGTGTAGTGAAGTGAAATGATTTTGGTTCGTTTTTTTTTTAATCCCCATCGAATTACGTTGATTCGCGAACACTGGATTTGGTTTTTTAGAATATTTTTTTGAAGTGTTTTCGTCCAAGTTCGGATTTAATGAAATTATATTGTTTATGCTGATGCCGTCGATTTTTTGTTAGAATAATTGTTAATATTTTAATTGGGATTTCATTATCAGTTTTTCGTTAATCTAAGAATGAAAACTAATGATCGAACAATTATTTAGCCATCGATACCTTAGAGTGTGCATATATGTTAATATATATTTTTTGTTTTGAATTTGAGTTAAAAATTAAGTTTGACTTCTTAAGTTATAATCTATATAGAATATAATGTGGTAAGTGAAAAACAATTGTTTTAATTGGCAGAAAGTCCTTATGTTTTTCATTTTTATAACAACTGCATACTGTTAAAAATAGATATTCAGAAATAAATACAATTTACTCATTTTTGAGTACATGCGATGCTTTATAATAGCTCCGAATACATAAGTTTCATTTTTGAAAATACACGCACTCAAAAATGAGTACAATAAGTATAAATTAATAAAAATAGCAATTGCTTGGCTACGTCGACAGCCTTCCTGAATCACTTTCAATAAATATCAACAATTGCAACCAAGACTTACCGGGAATCGAACCCATATCCTAAAACACCGCAGTCCAGTGCCTTATCCGTTGTACTACCAGGGCAATGTGAAGAAGTTATAAACATAAGACATGTTAAAATGGTCTGTCAAAAGAATAGGAAGTAGGATAATTGAGTTGTAATAACTCAGTTTCTATATAAGCAATTGACATCCAATAATGTGGAAAACCATCTTCTGAACAACTATTTTAAGTTTGTCAGGTCGCTTTGTTAATATGACTTGAACAGAAGTTGATATTAGCAATATTAAATCACATTGCTTATTTTTGAGAAAGTACGATTACTTAAATTTGAGAACGTCATTGCTCATTTACGATGCAATTGTACTCAAAGAAAAACGAGTAGGTTCAGGTACTCATTTTTAAGTACTTTTATTTACAGTCTACAAACTTTCGAATGGCTGTCCTACAAATGACTTTGTCCTTTGCCATATTTGAGCAAAAAGTCATCTATGTTAATCGTTAACAAACATCTTTTTATTCATCGCAAATATCGCTGATATTGTTTATTTTTATTATGTATATTTTCCTTTCTAAAAATAATTTCCGTTAAAAGGCAACATTTTTTTTATACCTTCAGATAATATTTTTTTAATAATTTTATTCCACAGCTAATTAGGTTCTTTTGAAATGTTTTTTTTTAAAAGGGAAAAATCATTATTTTTCATGTGAAAGAAGCGGTGGTTTTTTTTTAATTTGTTTTTTTTATCTCCTGATATCGATTGTTAAGAGAGCATAATTTCCCCTGTTCTTTCATGTCATATTTTAAGTTATAATAGATTATTGTATACATTATACTGTTCCGCTTCGGGCTGTATACATTGGCACAGGGTAATCTAATTGGATGGCAGGTATCTTTTCTTTCAAAAAATAAACTGAAAATAAAGGAAAAACCGACTTAAAATGCACTAAAAGATAAAAATACATTTTAAATTTTCTGACCAAGTGTTAAAAATGTAAATATTAAATATAAATTTTATACTTATTAAATACTCTTGAAATCAGAGCTGTGGCACCAATTTAAAAAAAGTGTAATAAATATAAATTTAATATTAAGATATTTACATTTTTGCCACTTGTTCAGAAATTTAAAAAGTTTTTTTACCGTATTTTTTTTTAAGTAAAAAAAGTTTATTTATCATTTTTTAGTATAGATTTTTTCTAAAAGATAAAAATACATTTTAAATTTTCTGAATAAGTGGTAAAAATGTAAATATTTAATATTAATTTTATACTTATTTAAACACTCTTGAAATCAGAGCTGTTGCACCAATTTAAAAAAAGTGTAATAAATATAAATTTAATATTAAGATATTTACATTTTTGCCACTTGTTCAGAAATTAAAAAAGTTTTTTTACCGTAATTTTTTTTAAGTAAAAAAAGTTTATTTATAATTTTTTAGTATAGATTTTTTCTAAAAGATAAAAATACATTTTAAATTTTCTGAATAAGTGGTAAAAATGTAAATATTTAATATTAATTTTATACTTATTTAAACACTCTTGAAATCAGAGCTGTTGCACCAATTTAAAAAAAGTGTAATAAATATAAATTTAATATTAAGATATTTACATTTTTGCCACTTGTTCAGAAATTAAAAAAGTTTTTTTACCGTAATTTTTTTTAAGTAAAAAAAGTTTATTTATAATTTTTTAGTATAGATTTTTTCTAAAAGATAAAAATACTTTTTAAATTTTCTGATTAAGTGGTAAAAATGTAAATATTTAATATTAATTTTATACTTATTTAAACACTCTTGAAATCAAAGCTGTTGCACCAATTTAAAAAAAGTGTAATAAGTATAAATTTAATTTTAAGATATTTACATTTTTGCCACTTGGTCAGGAATTTAAAAAGTTTTGTTAGTGTATTTTTTCTTGAAGTTTTTTATTTTTTTTAAGAAAAATATCTTATTTATGATTTTTTAGTTTAGAATTTAGCGAGGTGTTTCGTCCCCTGCTCTCAATTCCACATGACACCACTATATTCGTACAATATAATCGAAAATTCTGACTATAATGTAAAATAATTCTAACAAATCCCTGTCGTTGCCCGCGAATTTACCGATATAAACTTAAACACACGGAATGTTTGTTAATTACAAGAAAACAGTCAATTTATATTTTTACTCGATTTTATATTACTCAATTTGTTGTCTTTGTATCATAGGAATTTGCTATTGAATGGGCGGGTGCAGGAATCAGGCAGCTCTAAGCAATGGGTATATAAATATAAAGGAAAAGGAGCTGTACTGTTGCCTCATATGGCGCAAGAAACGTAAAGCTCCAAGAGCTGTCTTGTTTTTTTGCACCGAATTAGTTCAACGTTTGTTCGTTCGTTTGGTTGGATCGCTTTCCGTGTTGCATCTGCTAGTCGTTTACTAATCTCGTTAGTTCAAGGTGTGTTTGTTGAACCATCTAAAAGGCGTGTTACATATAGAAAACTCCATTAAGGGGGTATAATTCCGAGCTTGACTATATTTATATGTAGTATATTATACAACCCTTAAATGAAACGAATATTTTTTGCTGTTTGAAGTTCACAGTCGCATTGATGATTTCGGAGAAGTGTCTACATGGATTTTATTGGTAAGCCTGGCCACAGAATTTCTGTGTTGGGTGTAAGAAACCATACAGCTCCATTTTGTTTTTCAATTAAAAATATCCAAGCAGAAAGTTGAAAAAGTAAAACCAGTTGGTGATGGAGAGAGGTGTTTTTAATGTTTTACATAAATTTGACACATAAATTTGACAAGTTTAAAAAAAAAAAAAACGTTAAGTATTTTTAAAGTGATTTTTGTCCTTTCTGAACAGTTTTGAAAAGTGGAGCTGTCTGGATCTTCCACCCACCAATTTAATTTTAACTCCCCCGTTTCATATCAACTTGAAGCTTAGCATACTTACGTCATCCTGATGACAAAATGATATGTAATCATAATAGTAATTAAAAATGTACACTAATTAGTAATGAGTTTAATTTTATATTTATATAGAGAGTATTGCGGATTAACAGTATAACGTTTTTAATAATCCATAATTTACACTAGTAATTCAGAAAATAAATCTTAAAATGTCTTTTCATCTTATTACTATTTTACAATAAAAGTGTCTGCCAAAAATGCATTCTATTTTTGGATTTCTTTTAGTTCTAAAACTCATTTTCTTCGACAGCTTTAGCTATTTTTTGATTCTACAAATGCATCGAATTGTTTATTGTATTTTAACTTAATGTATACTTTCCATAACTTGACACTACGAAAACATTTGCTCATATAAAGTGCATTTCATTTATCTTTTCAATAGACTCTAAGATTTTTTTTCAGCTCTTCCACTCTGTACCCTAAGGGAAAATTCATAAGATTATGAAATTCAATAGAGTATTTGCTCATTTTTTTCTCTCTCTCAAAAAGACGACTAAAGAAATTCAATTTTCTTCAATGCATCGAACAAAAGCGAACTTTACGTACTATTTTATTCAGTATGTGCCTTCTACTTCCCTAAGGGGTGCAAACACATTAATATCTTCATTCAGCTTTCCGCATTGTCGCACTGTGTTCATGCCATCAATAATTTTTTCTTTCTTTACTATTGACAAACTCTCAACTTCAAATATGTACACTGGATAGAGTGGTTCTGGTTTGAATACCCAACTTTTCATGTGACTTTTCATGGGAGTAATAGGTAATGAAAATATTGTTATTGTTTTCGTCGAAAAAGTTCCATGTTGAATTTTCATTGATTCTGTATGTTTTGAGAATGCGTGAATTCAAATGGATTGGTTTAATTGATTTGTTATTCCTTACATGTTCTATTTTGATGGTGTGTCAATAGGTAATAAATGCCGCGATAATTTAATGATCGTGTAGTTGCTTGAGACTATAGGGCGTCAAGGGCGATGTCAAAATCTTGGATTTAAAATGTGATGTTGCCATTTTTTCGAATTCGTTTTTTTAGGCATTTTTTAAAAAGGACTTTTTTGATTTTCTTTAAAATTGGAGATGTGGATGCAAGGACAAGGCAGCTCCAGTTTTCAAAATTGTTCAGGAAAGATAAAAAACACTGAGCGTTTCTTACATCGAATAATACAAAAGTGCACATTTAAAAAAAAGATGCTTAAAAATGAGCACATGAACGTACTCGTATATTAGAGTACAATTGCATCGTAAATGAGCGATGACGTACTCAAATGTAAGTAATTGTACCTCCGCAAAAATGAGCAGTGTGATTTAATATTGCTCATCTCAGCTTCATGTTCAAGCCATCTTCACAAAGCGACCTGACACACTTAAAATATTTGTTCAGAAGATGGTTTTCTACATTATTTGATAGCGATTACTTAAATGGAAAATGAGTTATTACAATTCAATTATCTTACTGCCCCTTCTGTTGTCACAACTTTTTAAAATTACATCTGTTTATAACTTCTTCACGTCGGTCTGGTAGCTTAACGGATAAGACTTTGAACAACGGTGCCTTCAGATCTGAGTTCGATTCCCGGTAAATTTTGGTCGTAATTGTCAATATTTATTGAAAGTGATTTATGAAGGCAGACTATGTAGGCTAGCATCTGCTCTTTTTATTCATTAATACCCATTGTACTCATTTTTAAGTACATGTATTTTTTTTAATTGAAACTTATGTATTCGGAGCCATGATAAGCATCGAATGTCTTCAAAACTGAGTACATTTTACTTATTTTCGATTACCTATTTTGAACAGTGCAGCTCCTTTTCCTTTATATATCTATATAGTCTTTGCTTAGAGCTCTCTGGTTCTTGCACTAATCGATAGAGGATATTTTTGCTTTATAAGAATAAGTGAAAAGTGTAAATCAGAAAAAATGGAGCTGTCTTGTTCTTGCGCTCATGTCTTTAATTGCTATCATAACGAATTTTTTAAGTGTTCTTAGGATAGACATTATCTGGAAAAAAAAAACCGCGCAGAATGATCCCAGGTGGTTCAAAGTAAAAAAAAGGCTTCTTTTTCTTAGAGAAACAAACTTTTTTTTAATTCTCTACAAAGTTGTCGCTACGAATGAGTCCATATAAACTGCCACGCTATGGGTTCAGGTTCGATTCTCAGTTAAGACATTTATGCGAAATTTCATGCAATTGGATTATAAATCTCTTTGACATTCATTGCGTGAATAAAATGTATAAAATTATTAAATGCTATCCACACTCTCAGACATCACTCATTTTTGAGAATTCTGCGATCTTCAATGCGACTTTCGTTATATTTGACAATTGTTGCGTCAACGAGTCATGTAACTTTTAACGAAACAAGAATCCTCAAATTTTGAACGAAACTCATTTACTCAGATTTCTTTTCGTCTCTTTTTCTGGGCCATCAGCTCATGTTTAGATACTTATATTGTCAGAATTCAAGCGAGCCTTCTGGGCCTAGTGGATAGAGTGATGTACTTAGAAATGAGAGGTCCGCGGTTCGAGTTAGGTCTTCCATATTGAATTATTACATTATTTAAAATTGTTCTCATTTTTGAAGAAATAAATTTATTTAAAAAAAAACGACAAAAAGAATTTCCTCAGCTTGATGAAATATTTAATCGGAGCATATATCTGAGCAGGTGTCTGTTTCGTCAAAAATGAAAAAAGTTTCGTTAAATAAGAGTATGTATTTTTAATAGTGCCCGAAACACCGATTTTGCGGCAATATTATGCAGAAATTTTGGAGGAAAGCACTCGCAAATGAAGATAATGGCTGTTCGACGTATGAATCGGGATGAAAATAATAGAAAATAGGGTAGATATGTAGTAGGGTGGAGCGAAAAAATCAAAATTTGATTAATGTAAAGTAATAGTGCGGAAAAGTTGCCTTTCGTATACATTATTTGTCATGTAAAAGGATTTTGATAGCAAATAATATCTAGAGGTTCCCCTCGGGCCTTAAAGTTTACCAATAATAGTGAAAAATTTAATAATGTTGTAACGTAATATAGGATAAGAAAAATGTATTAGAATTTAATACTGTGGATATTTTAGCTTTAATATAGGGTCTTTTTTTTCATCATAAGCAAGTTAACAAGTTCATACAATGTTAAAGATAATCTGAGGCTCCGCCGGAGTACGAACTTTACAACAAATGTTAAGTTTCCATATACTACAGAACAAAGGTGAAGTAAGTATGAAATTGTGAATCCAGCTTAGCATTGTTCACACAAGTATTACTTAAATCTAAAGATGTTAGTAAAACATTCCTCTGTTTTTCAGAACTAAAACTGTAACCACAATGCAAACAACTGAACATAGTTTAATGGGTCACTTGACTTGATTATTGACGATATTCTGCTTTCGTGTTAAATTGTGGCATAAGTTGTCTAGACTGCAATCTGACTTTAATAAATCTATCTCTATTGCTTGCACCACAAACAGCAGCTGATGCTTCTGTAACTAATTTAACGCATCGTTCCACCAATTAAGTATGACATGGGTAGTTTGCAAAATCAAAAACTTCAGGTACGCCATAAAGCACCATTTCTTTCAAAGCTTCATCTGAAATTACCATGGTAAACGGAGGTTCAGTTGTTTCCAAACTCTGCCAATATAGTTCATGGTAGTCTTCTGCTTCGAAGTTAAAATCGGGAATTGTAAATTTGCGGAGTTCAATGGATCTTGCCGCCAAGATCCTATGCAGACCAAGCTCCCTGATGGATTTTCGATCATCTGTCATCATTGCTAATAGTATATTTTCTGGACTCCCAAAGAAACCATTTCGCTGAATTACAGGATCTATCACAGTTTTCATTTCAGAAGAGAGATAACGAGATCTTTTTATGGTTTCTAAGACGTGTTTGGCACCATCTTTACAGGAGTGGTGAATCTTAATACTAAATCACATTGGTGCATAAACTTTTATAACGTATTCTGCTAGAGTGTATTAATTCTGTGATGGATTAACGGTTGCGATATACAAACTATTTCTATTTGCAGTCGTTAACCACCTTGAGTGGTTTAATGCAACAGGTTGTCGTCTTGACAAACTTGTTGAACACTGGCCGCTAGCCACTGATTAGCAAATATCAAATAAGTACTGTTGTTCAGAACTTAAAAAATTTCTACTTATTTCTGGAAGGTTAACTAGAATCGTGTCAAATAATACAACTGGCAATTTTTCACAATTAGCCAATGCTTTTCCAATAATACCAGAGAATGCACGAGGACCTGTAGTTTTACCGTCTAAGTGTTCTAGTAGATGTCGTAATGGAAGCTCGTTTGAATGAAGCTGACATACCAACCACTGTAAGGGTTTTTTAAAATAAACTTCGAGAAACCTTATTACTCCTCCATTTCTTCCAGTATTTACGTTGGTTCCGTCACATCCGAAGGCTACAATATTATCAGCAGAAATTTCGTTTTCTGTTAGATAGTCAGTTATGCTCTTGGTGATGTTTTTCGCTGAGCCACTGGATGGAGTCACATGACCAAGATACTTAGATTCAGGTTCTTGAATCAGAGTAACGTGCTCTTCAACTAATCTTTTGCAGTACTTTTTTTCCATTGAAACTTTCAAGTTTTAATGTCTTGTCCTTTCTGCTATCGAATGCTCCTGTATGTTCTTCCTTTTCTTCTTTTTCTCTCGCATGATTTTGCTGCGGTCAATCCCGTTTGAAGAATCTTGTTCCGTAACTAAACCCACATCTTGAAGCATAGCACTTGATATTGCTACTCTGTTTGTCACACCATATCTGTCACATTCCCTTGTCAATGTTGGTAAAGAAAGTCGCATTTGTTGTGGACTATGCCGTGGCTTTGCTAGTGAATATGATGGTTCATTAACTATTGCTCTAAAACGTGATGTGTTTGAAGTAGAAGCCATAAAAATGTCATCGTTTATCTCCATTTCTGATGAACTCGAACTTGAGAAAACTAGTGTGGTACTTTCATTTCTTTTAGCATTTTCAGAAAGTCGAGCATTTTCTTGTGCTTTTCGTTCGACCTTACGTCGGAGGACTTGTGTTGCGGTTAGGTCAACAGTACTGATGACCATTCTTCTGACAGTTCTTTGGTCATGGAAGAAATGCCTGTTCTTCAACAGGAACCTTACGATACTTTTCACAACAGCAAGAGAAAATTTCACATTCACAGGCCGAAATATCGAACAATTTTTGTTTAGCTTTCTCTCTGAATGCTTTGAACTTTGCCTGGTAATGATCACTGATTTGTTTCCCTTTACATGATTTTTTTAACAGATTTGTATTTAGTATGATATGATATGAGTATGATATGAACGAATCAGTTGAAGAACTCGCATGTGGGTTACTATAAGTACTCAAGCTGTGATCCACAGTATCAACGTCACATTGTTGTAAAAAAACCAATTTTGTAGAATTCAAGGCCAGAGGGGAACCTCAAGATGAAAAGATAGAATAAAATTATTTTAGGTATGTCATTATGATACCAAATGACAACTTTTCCGCACTATTAATAGTTGAAATTAAAAAAAAAATATTTTTTGCCTATACTTTCACTCCACCCTAATATGTAGTATAGGACATTTGGCGCACGAGTTGTTTTTGGCGTGTTTTATAGGAGCGATAAATTTTTAGTATGGCAACCCGGTAATTGTGGTATATTTTCCGATTCTTGTGGTGACTTTCAATAAGGCAACCCTATGACGTCATCGTGGTGCGTAATCGGTTTTGTGTGTTACCGGAACTATTTTTAACAGTAATTTCATTTTGCGACTTTTTTCGTCGCCAAAAGTTTTTTTCGATTTGCGGATAACGCGCCAAATGTTCATACTACATCTGTTCCGAAAATAGCTCTTTTATAATAGATTTTATTATTGCATACCTTTTTCTTACATTATCGCATTTATCCTTAACATATTTATACTTTATTCTCATAACACATTCTCAGCTTCAAACTTCACTAGAAATACTTCTAGTTTGCATATTCATCTGTCCATATTTTCCCTTATCTGCTTCTTGTTTATTTTGCGAGCTCTGCTGTGAAGGGATACTCTTTACGCCTCCGCACAACCCAAAAGAGATTCCCCACTTTAAAATTTAAATCGCCCCCCTTAAGTAGAGATAAGGCAAAGACCCCCTCGTGAGTTGTCTGTTCGAATGATTTTATTATGCGTCTCAAAGAGCTTTTTAAGTGCGATAGGTGTGAATTGAATGCTCAAGTGTTGATCTTGCAGAGTTTTTATTTGGATGCTCTCTTTTTATCTCTTTTCCATTGGTAATATAGTTTCCGTCTGGGAAGATTCTTTTCTATTCCTGTTAAAGTATTGTGTACAAATGATAAGTGTTATATGAATTATTTCCTGGGTTAGATGTCGACTGGTGAAGATGCACCTTCCTCAAGCTCTGATATCACACTGTTAAAACTATGTACTTGAACATAGGTAAAATGTAATCATTTTTGATTACATTTTACATTATTGCTCCGAATACATGAGTTTAATTTTTGAAACACACAAGTACTCAAAAATGAGTTTAATGAATAGATGCTTTGCTTCATACGAAATCACTTTCAATAGATTTCAACCAGTACTTACCGGGAATCGAACGCCTTCCGTCTACCTGATGTCGTCCGCACAGAAGTCCAGGGCCATATCCGATGTATTACGAGAACTACGTGAAGAAGTTATATATATATATAAACAGAAGTAATGTTAAAAAGGCGTGGCAAAAGAATAAGAAGTAAGATAATTGAATATTAATTCCTCAGTTTTCATTTCAGCAATCGACATCAAATGATGTGGAAAACCATATTCTGAAGGCCTATTTTAAGTTTGTCATGTCGCTTTGTTAAGATGGCTTAAACAGAAGCTGATATTAGCAATATTAAACCATACTGCTTATTTTTGCGAACGTACGATGATTAAATTTGAGTACGTCATCGGTCATTTACGACGCAATTGTACTCAGAGAAAACCGAGCACGTCCATGTACTCATTTTTAAGCTCATATTTTTACAGTGTACCTTCATAAATCACTTTCAGTAAGTATCGGCAATTACAACCAAGTCTTACCAGGGAATCGAACCCAGATCCTCAGCTCCGCAGTACAGTGCCTTTTGGCGGTATATTGGTGATATTTACTCATTAGTCAATCCGTATGCATCGCTTATCCGTTTTCATAGCTAACTATGCAATATATGTTACATTATTACAATGTTGAAATATTTCATTGTTACAGTATTGCAATTAGATTTTAGTAAGAAGTCAATGGGGTTATGGTGAGTTAAGGGGTGGGAAAGTGGTTGTTAGAAATTTCACGTAGACGTCAGTGACCTTCCTCTTGCTTTGAAGGTCAAGTGTGCAAAATTTCATCAAGATAGGAACAAGCAAACATGCAAGCTTCTTTATATAGATTAGCAGTTCAGGTGTATTAATAATGGGTTTTATTTTATATTGATCAGTTTCGAACCCGTGGACTGCTTCACAAAATGTATATAGAAATGATAAACTTGATTTATTCAGAATACTTCTCTAAGCCAGATGGAAGTTCTGAATCCGGTCTCTCAGCGACCTCAGCAGCAGGTGCGAAATATATCCCACGTTACCAAACCTCAGTTTTTCGAAATTGGAATCTTCTATACTTGTTTTCCTGAGACCTTATTTTGCTTTCAAAATATTGCCTTCGCACACCTCAAAGAATAGTCCCTATTCTTCTGGAAAAGGGGTATTTCTTGAAAAGAGTATTGCCCTAACAGTTTAGATGATTCCTTGGCCAATGTGATTGGATTATTCCACTGTTTTCTTTACGCCGCCACCAGCTGAGATCATCAGTATGGATAAGATGCAAGACCATTGCATCTTATCCATGACCTTCGGGGTTTGGGTTAAGTGCGGATATGGGGAAACTTGGATAAGGGATATTTCGTAATACATTTTCCCTCGGAACTTCGTATGCTAACTCTGCTGTTGGATACATTTTATTTTTAGGTATTGGTGGGAAGCGTTATTTTTATGTTTTATAGGTTTTGTATAAAATCAGGTATTGTATTGAATGGATATACCTTTTATATATTTTCGATAGTGAATCGGCTAAGTATAGAATGTGATATATTTTTTTAATATTCTTTTAAGAATATACTGGGTGAGCACACATTGTTGGGGGGATGGTTATTGTTTAGCTACTTAACTATACTTTAATTACTTTGTTTGTTGCTACTAAAGCTAAGCGACTTGTTTAAAATATAAGCGAAATTGTCGGGAAAAAATGTTTTATTTTGTCAATTTTAAATGTGATACAGCCAAACATTGACCATCTGTCAGGAATGTGTGATCCCCCTGTACTATTAAATTCATTATATTCCCTTAACGAGTAGGAAAAAATCGGGAACAGATGTAGTGTAGGACATTTGGCGCGTTTTTTTTTTGGCGACGTAAAATTGCCGTTAAACATAGCATAGGGTTGCCAGATTGAAAGTCGCCACAAGAATCGGAAAATACCAACAATGTCAGGTGAAGTTGCCATACTATAAATTTATCGCCCCTATAAAACACGCCAAAAAAAACCTCGGGTGCCAAATGTCCTATACTACATCTGTACCAAAAATCGGTAGTGCGGTAAAGTGGGTATATTGGAAATTAAACATAAACTACACATTGTTAAATTTATGCTTTGATCTTGTCCTTTTTTTAAAAAAAAAATAATACTTCGGTTAATGGATAAATTTAGTAATTTTTTTTTATTTCTGGGTGATTTACAAAAAGTTTTGAGTTTCCAAAAAAAAAAAACTTGTGATAGTGTGTTACATTAAAACGTTTATATATAAACTAGAAAAATATGTCTGCCAATATTCCTGTAGTTTGAATAGAGAAGAAACCTTTTAACATAATCCGATGAAAAAATTTGAAAATATCTGCTTTATTTAGCTTGTTTTTAATGGTTTGTAAGGTGGGGGTAAAATAAGTTATCGAATTATTAATGCTAAAGAATAGGAAATTCCAAAAAATTTAACGATCTTCGAAAAAAGTACAATATACTACAAAAATATGATTTCCAAGCTTATAAATAACAAGAATTATCTGCAATATATTTAACACTTTTTATATGTTAATATAATTAAGTTACATACCTGCTGTTTAAGACAAATTGTGAACAAGAAGAAAATATATTGATCACAATTTCCTGGTTTTGTAAGAACATAAAGAAAAAGTTTTAAATGGATTAAAAAAATCGTCTGCAGAACAAATTAAAAGTAACGTAACTTATTATTTCTGTAAGAATACACATTTATTCCTTACATACATTTATAACATACACACTATTAGAATATGCATTTATTCCCGTAAGAATACACTAAAACTCTATATATTCCTTTACAACATACTAATACATTTATTATATTCCTTTAAAGATAATGCACTTTATATTCCTTTAAAAATACACTAATACGTATTTCGATTAAATACTTTAAATCGCAGTCGAGCTTTGAATTCATTATAAATGATCAATTGTTATAAAAAGAAATTGTTTGTTCGGCTTTGATAAAAAAATAATGCAATATGTTCTAGGAAGTAACTACACTTGAATAAATTTCAATTTTATTCCGAGTTTATTCGACTTAAGCGACTGTTGTAAAACCCGGTTCGCGTTTCAGAATAAATTAATGCATTTTATTCGATGGAATATCTTAAATTGCAAATCGTATTTCGAATACATTACAGTGACTTGATTGTTATTCACGTTAACTTGTTTCAATGAATTACTTTGCATTAGAATGGCCGATGTGGGTGGAAGAATCAGACAGCTCCACTTTTTTCTGGTTTATGCTTTTTTACTTATTCCTATAAAGAAAAAAAATGTCTATCGTTTGGTGTAAGAACCAGGAAGCACTAAGCAATGACTATAGATAATTAAAGGACTATGAACTGTATTTTGTATTATACGATGCGAAAAACGTGCTTTTCATCCTTCCTTGACAATTTTGAAACCTGGAGCTGCCTGGTTCTTCCACCCACATCTTTAATTGCCCTTATATGAATTCGTTACATTAATCGATTATTATGAAAAAAATTAAGTCCGACTTTGAGAAGAATGATATTTACTCAATCAAACACTTTAAAACCATATTTAAAAAAAAAAAAATTAGATTGTAAAATTTATTATAAAAAAATGTCCTGTCCATATTGAGATTAAAATATAGATTTGATTTAGTGGGATATTTTAAATTGAATTTATATTTTTAATAACTTACAATCAATATTAAATAAATTCTAATAAGACGGGTTCTTTGTGTTGCAATGAGAATAAAATGGATTTTATTAAACAAGATTCAAATACTTACCATGGTACGCGTACGATTTATAATAATGTATGAATTAAAATGAGTTACTATTGTTATTTTATATGATATACATTTCATAAAAATTAATTATGTATCATATAAACGTATTTGTATGATACGCATTTCAACTAATTCAGTTTAAATATATATCACAATAGATCGATTGTTCTAAATATAATCCTTTTCCATCTTTGCGAATAAAATAAAAAAAGTAATGAACAGAGTACTAAATATCAATTACATTTCAATTTACTCTTACAATGCATTATTTTTTTTATCACAATACATTGTTATTTAATGGAATTTTCTAAATCCCAACAGTGTTTCAAATTCATTACCATGTCTAGGCTGTTACAAATCCAGTCCAATGTCTCCCGTCAATGCTCCCCTTGGAAATACACACGGACGTGTGTCCGGACGTCTATTCCAAGCTGGATAGACAGCATTCAGAGTTATGAATACGCAATGAGGGTCCGGTCTCCCAAAGGATACATTCCCCCCCCCCCCT
Source organism: Troglohyphantes excavatus (assembly GCA_963932185.1). Lineage (NCBI taxonomy): Eukaryota > Metazoa > Arthropoda > Arachnida > Araneae > Linyphiidae > Troglohyphantes > Troglohyphantes excavatus. The sequence goes on from OZ010671.1 coordinate 44,893,258, forward strand.
CCTCGGTATTCCCCCATCATGAATGTTTCAGGAGGGAAAAAAAAAAGGGAAAACGAGTGACGAATGGGGAGAATATGTTTGAATGCACAAACAGGGTCTAAGGCCTAAAAAGGTGGAATATTTTGTAACCTCAATGTCGCTTTTTTTCATACAAAGTCAGAATTTTGTATCCTGTGGATAGCGTTCAGTATGCGGCTGGTTTTTAAAAAGAAATAAATGGTTACTTTGAAAAGTTTTGTATTTAAAAACTTTCTGGTGATGACCTTTTTTATTGTCACAAGCTTTTTAATATATTTCCTTGTATATTTAGATCTTGTCGTAATCAGACATTTGGAACTTATGATCAGTGTTTAACATTAAAGATTTTTCTGCACGTTCCAACAAACATAAGGCAGTCATTTGAAGTAATGATCATTTTGTAGTTATTATCTTGTGATTTGAGTTTCCTTGTCTTGTTACAGCATTGCCGTGGTGGTTTTTATGTTTTGCTAAAGTTTAGCCCGATCGTTAGAGTATCGACGTTCCGGGTTGATTTCTGAATAACAGCCAAACGCACTGTGCTACAGATCCGGTAGAATAGGTTTAAAGTTCAATCTTTACCATCATCATTTGAGGATAGTTTAAAGTTTCAAGGTAATTTTTTTGGTCGAAAATTATAGAACTGTTCCAATACGTTTTTTTTAGTACAGCATGGACGTTTCATGAAATTTATTTAATACAAAAATCCAATCATTAGCTGCTTTAATAAAAATTACTTTTCAACTCTCTTTCCCCTATGAAATCTATCCAACATTTGTTACCTTCAGAGTGTGGAAACTAACGTCATTTAACTTCAATTCACGGACCTCCTTTCCGCAAACAAGAAGCAGCGAAATTAGATGAACATCCGTAGAAACAACTTTCAACTCTGCTACTTAGAAATGCGATACACGCTCCCCCTAATGGGCTTAATTAAAACTGTTACTCAATTAAAACGTCCTCCTTCTCCTCAACTGCCGTCTCTCCAGGGTGGTTCGGAATCTCTTTGTTTTTGATTTCATTAATCGGATCTTCTTACGAGTCGGGGAGTTCATTTCGTTGAGTGGATAAATGTTGACTTCAGAGGACAGCTTTAAAAATTACGGATTTAGGTCAGGTTGGTTTTGTTGATGGAAGGATGAAGGGTTATTTCGTAAATGGCATTGGGTTTACAGTGGATTACTTTGGGTGGGTAAATATGCATTTAAGGATGTTTGGACGTTGAGGGAGCTTTGTTTGTTACATCAGCTGGAAACACGTTGTTTGCGTGTTTTGTGATCCATTGTAATCATTGTTTTAAATATCTGTGTGCGTAATGCAATCTTAGTTTAGTAGCTTCACTGATTGTATTTTGTTATTAGGACGGATTGGCTGCTAAGTGGTATAAAGCGGAAAACCGAGTTTCGAGATAAGAGAGGTTACGGTTTGAAATTTCCCAGCAAAAAAAGTCAGCATAAAACCTTCATCAAAATTTTGAAATTGAAGGTTTTATGAAGGAAAACTACAGTTTTTTTGAAGATCTATAAAATTAAAGGGTTTTGTTTCAATGTCCTTCATAACAACGGCAAAAAACCTTCGTAAAAACCTTCAATTTTTATTCATGAAGGGAAAATGCAGATATTTTAAAGGTTTTATGCAGGAAAATTAAAAACTTCAAAAAAAACTGCAGTTTTTTGTTTCAATATCCTTTATAAAAACCTCCAAAAAACCTTCAATTAAAAATTTTTGATGAAGGTTCCATGCTGACTTTATTTGCTGGGTTGTTTTGGCTATAATGTTAAGTGGAATGACATCAGTGGCGGGTGTAGCTATAGGGCATTTGGGGCATATATATATAAAGAGTGAAAAGTTCATCCAGCCAGGAATCGAACCAGTTTTCAAAGATGTACTTTCTCAAAAATGTCAGTGTAATTTGCTAATCACAACTTCTTTGCAAGCCACCGTAACAAAGTGATCTGACGAACTTAAATTAGTTGTTCAGAAGATGGTTTTCCATATTATTTTAGGACGATTGCTTAAATGGAGACTGAGTTATTACAACTCAATTATCTTACTTTCCATTCTTTTGACACACCTTTTTAACATTTCTTCTGTTTATAACTTCTGCACGTCCTCTTGGTAGTACACCAGATAAGGTACTGGGATGCTGTGCCTGAGGATGTGGGTTCAATTCTCGGTAAGTCTTGGTTGTAATTGTTAATATTTATTGAAAGTGATTTATGAAGGCAGCCTACGTAGGCAAGCAACAGCTCTTTTTATTCATTGTTATTCGTTGTATTTCTGAGTACTTGTCTCTTTCAAAATTGAAACATATATTCTGAGTCATGATAAGCATCGAATGTACTCAAAAACGAGTACATTTTACTTATTTTTAAGTACCTATTTTATCAGTGCGGTCGTCAATATTTGTATTTGTGTCTTAATGGCTGAAACAATGTTTGTTCAATAGCATTTTACACGTATCTATTTCTCTTTAAATTCACCTCGTGCATGCACCCATATATAAGTCCTATTAGACAGGTAAAACTTATCATTCCCCCCCTTCCCAATTTATTCGTCTGCTGTCTTCTCACGTGATCCCCATTCCTGTCCCAGGGTGCGTCCGACCCTAAAAAGCCTCGTGCTTCGCCTTCGTTGCCACACTCCGACGCATTAATTTCGCGCTCTTTTCCCCCATTTTCCCGGAGAATTACTTTTACCGGAGCGTGTGGCAACACCGGTTCGAAATGCAAATCGTTGCTTCCGTCGGAGCCGAGGTGCGTGCGGCACGGCGAGGCATGCCTCTCGAAATGGAACGGGGTTGGAAAATGTAATGTTCGACTGCCGAAGCGGTAATGGGGATTTTTAATTGTAAATAGGGAATAATGGTTCGTTTGTTGAAAATAATGAAATGATTGCTTTATTTGTTCTAATGTATATGAAGTGACCGTTTAGGTTTTGTCGTTATATGAAGTCTTTTTAATTGATAGTAGATGCGTGTCCACTTTGCTGAATAAAATGTATATATCTTCGTATTATCTTTTATTGTGATTAAGAAGTCTTTTTTTTATAGAAAAGGAATAAAAAACTTCTATAATATAATGATAATTAGTTAAATTTTTTTTTATTTCAGGATATTAGCTTTCTAATAGTTATTTTTTCTCAAATTTCTTTGAAAACTTCAAAAGTATGTTTGTATACGAGTTCGTCGTGCATACGCATATTATTTTAGCACATATTTAGGAAATGCGAGTATTTATCTGAATTAGAAAATTAATACATAGGAAAAGGCCGGGGAAAACGGGATAGTTAAGGTTTGGTGGCAATTTATAACTATTAAATGAAATGAGAACTATTTTTTTTTACAAAAAGTTCATTAATTGGTTGTTTAGCTACATAGTGATATCATTAAAACATGTGTTCTTAATTTTTGAAATATAATGAATTTCTTCAAGAAAGAGCTTTTTGCCCGCTTTGACCCACAAGCGATACGGGATGCTTTAAAATTTCGCTCTAAATCCTAGAAGTAAAAAGGGTAGAAAATGAGAAAATTAAATAAAAATTTCTTAATATTACACATTTGTGTTAAATTGCATAAACCATTACTTTAAATACAAAACACACACATGAATAACGTCTTCAACTTCACTTTCAACATCTACACAAGAATTATTAGCCCGCCTCTCACAATCACTGCACCTAATCCACTCCTTCCCTAAATAATCACGACATTAGAGTCACTGGTCGTTTTCCGGTCGCTGGATTCTTGTCACTGGACACAATGTCTTGGCCCTCTAAGCCACGTTCTTGAATTTCGGGATTACGTTTAAGTTTGTTTTTATTGATAACAAAACAAATAGTGTTTTTTAGCTTAAAAATACGTACAACAAGATGGTATAAACAAGAGTTTTGAATAGCAATTATACATGCAATTGAAACACCAAATATTAACTTGAAGTATTGTAAAAAAGTGTAAAAAATGTACCTGCCTTTAGTTAATCATACAACAAAGTACAATAATGATGTCAATAGCCGTAGAGTGTAATGATAGAGTTCTGGGGAAAATCCCATAGATGGCTACATTTATTAGGGAAAATAATCATTTCTCATCTTGCCCCTGGTTCCCTAATTTATATTTAAAAACCAAAATTATTAATACAAGTTTATTTAAAAATGCATATAAAGACAAACTCTTAGAATGAAATAAATGTTGTCGTAACTTAGCTTCAATTTTAAATCTTTCAATTTAACTATTTAATTTTGACGAGGAATGTCTTAAAAATCAGCTACATTGAGTATCAGGATATAAACACCATGTTACATTTTTAGGATGATCCATTCCAACAATGTAACTCAATAGTAAATAAAGCGATTGACATGAATTTAATCTCGTACGATAGAAAATTAGACGCCGATGAGTGTAAAATCTCGAAATAAAGCAAAGTACCTAAGAGACGTGCATGACACTCCACGAATTCATACGGAACAGCTTGCATATCTTCGTTCTATATCCGAAGTTATTGTTGCTGATCAATACCAATTTCTCGTAAACTTTTCTGGCCGTGCTCCAACTGAGTCACACCGCATTTTTTAGCCATAAGAACACAAACTTCAGTTAGGTAGTAAATAAACTCGAAAGAATAAAATTGAGTGCGCGAATCTTCATTCAGCTCAAGTTAATTCATTTAGAATTGATTAGCAGTAACGTTTCTGTAACATGAAAAAGAACAGACTCTGAATAGAAATACAGGCGATTTATTGCGCACAAGTTTCTAAATATTGTTTTAACCGTACACTTTTACACCCGCCCATGAGCAGCACACGTAACTGTAATAACGAAATCGGATTGGCTTCCGTTTCCGTGCGCAAAATACTTTTTTGCTCGCTCTCATCCAATCATCTGACGCTTTGCATTCTGTTGGCGAAATATTCGTATTAATATTTCCCACCTTCCCCGTCTCCCTTTTAATAACCGAGCCAAGTGCTCTGACTGTGAATTGGCGATTCGTACGTGCTATCTAGCAGCTTAATCAAGGAAGTAGGTGTGGATATGTTGAATTTGCTTTTACAACCCATTGGATAGTATGCAATTAAAAGTGAATTTTGTGGTGGACATTTTGAATTCCTGAAATTTTGTTCGGCTAGGTGTTAACTTCAGCTTAAGGAATTGTTAAGTTTATCTAATCTTGCAAATAGGTCTTTCAATTCTGGAAGCATGCCTTTTTTGCGAATTTTGAAAGAAGACACATGCATTTTTCAAAAGTCCAGAGGTATCAAAATATATTAAAAAATGGTAGTGTTGGTGTATGGTCAGAAACGTCATTTCAGCAGTTTAAAGAAATGGACATGGATCGGCAATGCAAACTTCACCAACAGAAAACAATGCAAAAGCTAGTCCGCCGGACTTCGCGGGCTACCATGCCCGTCCCTTAGGTGCTTTGCTTTATTAAAAGATTTTGCACTCATCGGCGCCTAATTTTCTTTTCAAATTTATGTCAATCGTGCTACTTATCACTGAGTTTTAGTGTGAAAATGGATCACCCTAAAAAAGCAACGTGGTGTTTCTATCCTGATACCCCATGGAACCCGATTTTAAAAACGTCCCATATAAATATCAAAGTTATAAGGTGCGTGTATATTTAAAAAAAATCATATATAGAATTGAGCATAAAAACTATTCCTCTATTAATGAGTTGAAGTCCATCCTGGGTAGTACATAAACATATGTTAAATGGACCAAACTAATGGAATGTTTTGGGCCAAATGAAAATAGAACTTTCAGAGAAAAAGGCAGGATTAATGCTACAATTATACAGGATGGGCACATATTGTTGGGCGATCATCATTGTTTGGCAATTGCACTACATATAACAAATCATTTATTTTTCTTTGCTTGAGATACTTTGTTTTGATGCTACTAATGCTCAGCAACTTGTTTAAAATATAAGCATTAACAAATTAAACAAAAATTAAGTACAGTTAAGTGTGATACAGTCAAAAAATAACCATCGCTCAACAATTTGTGACCACTTTGTATATTTTCAATTTGAACGGAATGTTATGTATGTCTAAATAATTTAAGTATAGGGAAAGGAAACTTTCCAAGAACATGTGCACCCTCTAGTTCTAACCACGATAAAACCACATTTCCGCAAAATAGTTTAAAAAAAAAATATATATTTACAAGTTTTCAATGCACTGCATCACCTTGCAAAGAGGTATTGACCAAAAGTATCTGAATCCAGTCCAAAAATGCATTCAGTCATGAGTTTTGATCCAAAAGTACGCGGCTGTCAATCGTTTTTAGCGTCTCCTGTAAAATTTGTAAAAATGTATCTACCTGATTTTGAAACTAGAGTGCTCATATAATTAATTCTTATACCTCGTTGTTTGTAAAAGGTCTGCTTCCAAAAAAGTCACATGAATTTTGTAATATTACAAACCTTTGAGATATTTTACAAGAATGTGTTTTATATAAATAAGCAGCTCGATAACCCGATTTGACGTCTGAAAGCGATGATGAGATTCAACGAGTAATTGAGGCTTACGTCTCACCCCTTTTAAGTAGAGCTTTATCCCCGAGAAAGTTTAATAGCCGGTTCGTGTTCAAGTGTTAGAATTCCACTCACTCATAATTTTAGAATTGATGACCTCATTTGCAAGCTGCTTCTCGCTAAAAATCGATTTCCAGGTCTTTGTTTTGTAGTATCGATATTGTCTAAGGGATTTGATGAAGATAGTTTTATAGAATAGTTTAACTTTAAATTCGAATACGAATAAATCTGTTGAACCATCTTTATATTTAAGAAAAAAACTCGTCTTATAGAACATTGCGTTAAGAATATTAAAATACAAATACAACGTTAAAAATACGTAATAAAGATATAAGAGATTGCATTTTAACATCTTTATAGACGCTTTCTTAAGGCTAATATAAAAACTAGTTTATTATTTAAGGCATTTGATTTTCATTTTTATTATTTTGTGAAATGAAAAAATGGGTATTCGTTATAAAGATTGTTGATATATATTGCTGAGATTGTTGAGAGTATGTGTAACTCAATTAAAAAAAATATTACAAAATATCGCTAAACATGTTACAGTTTTTAGATATCAATAATTGTGTTTATTTAAAAATATTTTATTTGTGCATTGGAACTTAAAAAGTTAATTTCATACTAAAAAAAAATATGATTTTTCTAAAATGGGACTTGTATATTCGACGCCCGGGGTAAGTTATAATGAGCGAAAAATGAAAGAAGTCTTTAAATGCAAGAACATTTCTTTGATCGTTTGTTTAATAATTGTTTTATATATATATTTGTTTGTATGGAGAATTCAAATATTGTTTTCACCGTATGTGGTAATTAAATTTTTTGCAACTTTTATTTTTTATGATTTTCCACATCATTGGTTTGTTTTGACCTGTTTAATTTTTGAATTTCCGTAAAAAATCTATTCGTACTGTTTAATTTATTTTATCTGATTTTACATTAAATTTTATTTTCATTGGTTACATTTGCCTTTACGCATTTTTATCCTTACGATTTCGATAGTTTGACTTTCTTTTGTAATTTGTAGGCCCTGCTTTTGGACATCTGATTTTTCCTTAAGCTGAGAACTTTACTTTTCTTAAACTAAGAACTTAACTTTCCTTAACCTAATAACTTAACTTTCCTTAACCTAATAACTTAACTTTCCTTAACCTAAGAACTTAACTTTCTTTAAACTACGAACTGCAAATATATAATTACAGTTATGATGTTTGTATAACTTTACGGAAGTTTTGAATTGGAGTGATATTGGGATCGGAGGGTTGCCAACTTCGCTACCAAAATACTAGAACACCCACAAAAAATTAACGGCGTGTATACGGGACTTGTGCACGATAAATCTGATCGGGGTCCAAAGTCGAGACGTCTAATGAAGGCGTTGGGTGCCAGCTCAGATGTTGCCTCGTCATCATGGTTCAAAAATACGAGGCATCGTTCCCGGGTCTTTCCTTCGAGATATTCCCCGAACCGTCGCCAATAGCCCACTGTGCAGCTCTAGTGCGACGTTAATTAACCAAACCAAACCAATTTTGAATTGGAATAATTTTCATTTCAATAGGAAACGAGTTCGAAGACTATATGCTTTTATTTTTTTGCTTTTATTAAAACTTAATTATTAATTTATTCTTAAATTATGATAACTATACTTCTTCCTCTTGAGATGCGAATGTAAATAAACCATTAATAACTCTAATTCTATTTAACTCATTATTATAATCAAAGCCTTAAGTACCACAAACAGGAAAATTATTTTCTACCTTTATTCTTCCGAATTTTGAAGAAGATTTCCCATTCGCAAAAAACTTCATCTTGCTTTCAAAATTGATTAAAGCTACCCACGCAATGGATATGAATTCCAAGTGCAATAGATTTTTAAAAATCTTCACAGAGGTCAAAAATGTCAGCATGGATTTTAATTAAAGGAGAAATTCTAAGGAATATTAAATGTCACAGGGATTCAATTAGAATTCCATTTTGGTGGAAATTATTAAAAACACGGCGGATGTCACGGCGTTTTTGATTGCATATGATCTTACTCTAAAAAACTAATTCATGTTGTGTAATTCTATTTTTTTTTTTGGTTGAAAATTTTATTCTTATTTATGCTTCCATGTTTTTCTTTCTTTTAATCATTTTATTTCGAGGAATTTTTAAAAAAAATTAAATTTTAAGTAATCGCACTGTTTAAAATGCATGTTCATATTTGACGAAAAATTAAATTTGAGGTAATCACACTGTTTAAAATGCATGTTCATATTTGACGAACAATTAAATTTGAGGTAATCACACTGTTAAAAATGCATGTTCACATTTGACGAAAAATTAAATTCGAAGTAATCACACTGTTAAAAATGCATGTTCATATTTGACGAAAAATTAAATTTGGGGTAATCACAATGTTAAAAATGCATGTTCATATTTGACGAAATTTTCTCCGTTTTTGACAAAATAGGCGCATGCTATATGTTCGGATTGAATATTTGGTCAAACTGAGGAAATTCATTTTGTCGTTTTATTTAACAAAATTTATTATGTCAAAAATGAGGACGATTTCAAATATATATCAAAAGCGCGATCCTTTCGAACCGCGGACATCTCGGTCCCTAGTCCAACGCTCTATTCTATTGGCCAAGAAGGTTCGTTGGTTTTCTGGCAATACAAGTATAAAAACCAAACCCTCCTGAAAAGGGATTGAAGTAAGTTACTTTCTTATAAATCTTGAGGATTCTTGTTTCGTCAAAAGTCACGTGATTCAACGACGGAATGATTGTCAAATACGACGAAATTAGCCTCTACGATCGCAGAATTCTCAAAAATGAGAGTTTTATTTATGAGAGTTCATGTATTGCCGTTTCCCATAAGTTGTTTTGGCAATCGCTAATGCACATTGCTATTGACTTAATTCCTGGATTTATGTAAACAACATTAATTGATTTAATCAATGAGTAATGCCACCTTTACAACGAAGATATAATGGATTGCAATACTTGAATATGATATTTTTTAATAGGTCTACAACAATGCATATGCTAGGTATCAGAATGTGAGCATAAATACCTTATATATTATAAAAGATTTAAGAAATCAGTTCACAAAAAGTAATGGAAATCACAATGTAAGAATACAAAGAGCCTTTATTAAATAATTCATATATTTATACAAAATAAGTTATGCAGAATAACATATTTACATTAATAAGAAGATATTATAACATATAATAACATGAGTAACAATCAGATGTGCTTCAGTAAACAGTGTACAACTTTGAAGCCCTTTTTTTGGGCCAACTTTTGAAGGAACTTTGATGAATTTTTTAATAGTAAAAGTTATTTGTGAAAGTTTGTATTGGTATTTCTTCATACTTGACACAATACTAGTGAGCAGTTCTTGGGGAGTAAGATAACACCTGTCCGCCTTAGTTGAGTTACTGAATAAGTTGTTGACTGTCCTTCGGTTAATGTGGGTGTTAAATAAGACACCTGTCGTTCAGGATTTAAATCAGCCGTGTGCACAGGCCAAACTATTTAAGGGACAGCCCCAGACTCTGATGAGATGCACATCTGTAGTCCATTGAAAAAGAAAACATCCCTGGCACTTGGTAAATGTGCATTTGGAAAGAACCATTTGTTGACAATAGCGTTAAAATGTAGAGTACAGGCAACAATTCCATATAACTCATTCTCAGAAGATGAACTTGTCAACAGCGCGCAGATACGAAATAGTCTCTCTTCATTAAATTGCGCCACTTAAAGTCTTTTGGAATAAAAGTGGGTGAAAAATTCTACCCGTTAACTGAGTTTAATATTTATTTGCTCCAGTTTATATCGTTAACTTAGAAACATTGCTTTCTTGTGCGAAAATCAACAACCTTTAACACATCTTCACATCTGAATTTGTCCCTCCGTCACCTCCTTCCGTCCTAAAACCTCTATTTTGTTGTTGTAAACATTTTTGAAATTTGAAATATAGTTTTATAGTTTATATTTTTAATTCTATTTACATACATACACTTCACACTAAACTATTTTCAAGACAACTATATAATACAAGATTATATAATAACTATATAATACAATATTTATATACTAACTATATAAAACAATATTTATATACTAACTATATAATACAATATTTATAATAACTATATAATACAATATTTATATAATAACTATATAATATAATATTTATATAATAACTATATAATACAAAATTTATATAATAACTATATAATACAATATTTATATAATAACTATATAATACAATATTTATATAATAACTATATAATACTATATAATACACTATATAATTTCATAGTAATAATTACTATTCAAATAAGATCACATATGAAATTATTCATAAAATATGTCCCTCCTTCACCTCCTTCCGTCCTCCATCCTCTATTCATGTTGTATACATTTTTGAAAAAAATTTTGGCATTTGAAATTTAGTTTTATAATTTATATTTTGAGTTCTATTTACATATATACACTTCACACGGTTACTAAACTATTTACATATATACACTTCACACGGTTACTAAACTATTTACAACATAACTAACTATATACTACACTATTTACACTATATACACTTCACACGGTTACTAAACTATTTACAAGATAACTAACTATATACTACACTATTTACACTATATACACTTCACACGGTTACTAAACTATTTACAAGATAACTAACTATATACTACACTATTTACACTATATACACTTCACACGGTTACTAAACTATTTACAAGATAACTAACTATATAATACACTATTTACACTATATACACTTCACACGGTTACTAAACTATTTACAACATAACAATATAATACACTATGTACATTTAAAACGGTTACTAAACTATTTACAAGATAACTTATATTATATATACAATATTTACACTATACACAATTTCATAGTAATATTTACTATTCATTGCATTTTCCATATATAATTATTTATACGATATGTCTCTCTGTCAGCTCCTTCAGTTCTTCGTCATGTTTGTGAGTTTTCAGTTTTTTAATTAGTTCTGTGGCTTTTATAGTAATAATTACTAAAGATAAAATGTACGTATGAAATTATTCATAAAATATGTCCCTCCATTTCTCCTTCCGTCCTCCATCCTCTATTCATGTTGTATACATTTTTGAAAAAATTTTTGGCATTTGAAATTTAGTTTTATAATTTATATTTTGAGTTCTATTTACATATATACACTTCACACGGTTACTAAACTATTTACATATATACACTTCACACGGTTACTACACTATTTACAAGATAACTAACTATATACTACACTATTTACACTATATACACTTCACACGGTTACTAAACTATTTACAAGATAACTAACTATATACTACACTATTTACACTATATACACTTCACACGGTTACTAAACTATTTACAAGATAACTAACTATATAATACACTATTTACACTATATACACTTCACACGGTTACTAAACTATTTACAAGATAACATTATAATACACTATTTACACAACGTACATTTAACACGGTTACTAAACTATTTACAAGATAACTTATATTATATATACATTATTTACACTATACACAATTTCATAGTAATATTTACTATTCATTGCATTTTTCATATATAATTATTTATACGATATGTCTCTCTGTCAGCTCCTTCAGTTCTTTGTCATGTTTGTAAGTTTTCAGTTTTTTAATTAGTTCTGTGGCTTTTATAGTAATAATTACTAAAGATAAAATGTACGTATGAAATTATTCATAAAATATGTCCCTCCATCACCTCCTTCCGTCCTCCATCCTCTTGATATTTTGAAATTTTTCTTAAGACACAGTTTGGGAGTTTTCAGTTATTTAATTGTTCTGTGACTTTTATAGTAATAATTACTAAAGATAAAATGTACGTATGAAATTATTCATAAATTATGTCCCTCCATCACCTCCTTCCGTCATCCATCCTCTTGATATTTCTCTTAAGACACAGTTTGGGAGTTTTCAGTTTTTTAATTGTTCTGTGACTTTTATAGTAATAATTACTAAAGATAAAATGTACGTATGAAATTATTCATAAAATATGTCCCTCCATCACCTCCTTCCGTCCTCCATCCTCTTGATATTTTTCTTAAGACACAATTTGGGAGTTTTCAGTTTTTTATTTGTTCTGTGACTTTTATAGTAATAATTACTAAAGATAAAATGTACGTATGAAATTATTCATAAAATATGTCCCTCCATCACCTCCTTCCGTCCTCCATCCTCTTGATATTTTGATATTTTTCTTAAGACACAGTTTGGGAGTTTTCAGTTATTTAATTGTTCTGTGACTTTTATAGTAATAATTACTAAAGATAAAATGTACGTATGAAATTATTCATAAAATATGTCCCTCCATCACCTCCTTCCGTCCTCCATCCTATATTCATTTTGTATACATTTTTGAATTTTTTTTGGCATTTGAAATTTAGTTTTGTAATTTATATTTTTAGTTCTATTTACATATACACACTTCACACGGTTACTAAACTATTTACAAGATAACTAACTATATACTACACTATTTACACTATATACACTTCACACGGTTATTAAACTATTTACAAGATAACTAACTATATAATACACTATTTACACTATATACACTTCACACGGTTACTAAACTATTTACAAGATAACTAACTATATAATACACTATTTACACTATATACACTTCACACGGTTACTAAACTATTTACAAGATAACTTATATTATATATACATTATTTACACTATATACAATTTCATAGTAATATTTACTATTCATTGAATTTTCCATATATAATTATTTTTACGATATGTCTCTCTGTCACCTCCTTCAGTTCTTTGTCATGTTTGTGAGTTTTCAATTTTTTAAATAGTTCTGTGCCTTTTATAGTAATATTTACTAAAGATAAAATGTACGTATGAAATTATTCATAAAATATATCCCTCCATCACCTCCTTCCGTCCTCCATCCTCTTGATATTTCTCTTAAGACACAGTTCGGGAGTTTTCAGTTTTTTAATTGTTCTGTGACTTTTATAGTAATAATTACTAAAGATAAAATGTACGTATGAAATTATTCATAAAATATGTCCCTCCATCACCTCCTTCCGTCCTCCATCCTCTTGATATTTTGATATTTCTCTTAAGACACAGTTTGGGAGTTTTCATTTTTTTAGTAGGTTCTGTGACTTTTATAGTAATAAATTACTATGTATGAAATATACGTATGAAATTATTCATACAATATGTCCCTCCATCACCTCCTTCCGTCCTCCATCCTCTTGATATTTTGATATTTCTCTTAAGACACAGTTTGTGAGTTTTCATTTTTTTAGTAGGTTCTGTGACTTTTATAGTAATAAATTACTATGTATGAAATATACGTATGAAATTATTCATACAATATGTCCCTCCATCACCTCCTTCCGTCCTCCATCCTCTTGATATTTTGATATTTCTCTTAAGACACAGTTTGGGAGTTTTCATTTTTTTAGTAGGTTCTGTGACTTTTATAGTAATAAATTACTATGTATGAAATATACGTATGAAATTATTCATACAATATGTCCCTCCATCACCTCCTTCCGTCCTCCATCCTCTTGATATTTTGATATTTCTCTTAAGACACAGTTTGTGAGTTTTCATTTTTTTAGTAGGTTCTGTGACTTTTATAGTAATAAATTACTATGTATGAAATATACGTATGAAATTATTCATACAATATGTCCCTCCATCACCTCCTTCCGTCCTCCATCCTCTTGATATTTTGATATTTCTCTTAAGACACAGTTTGTGAGTTTTCATTTTTTTAGTAGGTTCTGTGACTTTTATAGTAATAAATTACTATGTATGAAATATACGTATGAAATTATTCATACAATATGTCCCTCCATCACCTCCTTCCGTCCTCCATCCTCTTGATATTTTGATATTTCTCTTAAGACACAGTTTGGGAGTTTTCATTTTTTTAGTAGGTTCTGTGACTTTTATAGTAATAAATTACTATGTATGAAATATACGTATGAAATTATTCATACAATATGTCCCTCCATCACCTCCTTCCGTCCTCCATCCTCTTGATATTTTGATATTTCTCTTAAGACACAGTTTGTGAGTTTTCTTTTTTTAGTAGGTTCTGTGACTTTTATAGTAATAAATTACTATGTATGAAATATACGTATGAAATTATTCATACAATATGTCCCTCCATCACCTCCTTCCGTCCTCCATCCTCTTGATATTTTGATATTTCTCTTAAGACACAGTTTGTGAGTTTTCATTTTTTTAGTAGGTTCTGTGACTTTTATAGTAATAAATTACTATGTATGAAATATACGTATGAAATTATTCATACAATATGTCCCTCCATCACCTCCTTCCGTCCTCCATCCTCTTGATATTTTGATATTTCTCTTAAGACACAGTTTGTGAGTTTTCATTTTTTTAGTAGGTTCTGTGACTTTTATAGTAATAAATTACTATGTATGAAATATACGTATGAAATTATTCATACAATATGTCCCTCCATCACCTCCTTCCGTCCTCCATCCTCTTGATATTTTGATATTTCTCTTAAGACACAGTTTGGGAGTTTTCATTTTTTTAGTAGGTTCTGTGACTTTTATAGTAATAAATTACTATGTATGAAATATACGTATGAAATTATTCATACAATATGTCCCTCCATCACCTCCTTCCGTCCTCCATCCTCTTGATATTTTGATATTTCTCTTAAGACACAGTTTGTGAGTTTTCATTTTTTTTAGTAGGTTCTGTGACTTTTATAGTAATAAATTACTATGTATGAAATATACGTATGAAATTATTCATACAATATGTCCCTCCATCACCTCCTTCCGTCCTCCATCCTCTTGATATTTTGATATTTCTCTTAAGACACAGTTTGTGAGTTTTCATTTTTTTAGTAGGTTCTGTGACTTTTATAGTAATAAATTACTATGTATGAAATATACGTATGAAATTATTCATACAATATGTCCCTCCATCACCTCCTTCCGTCCTCCATCCTCTTGATATTTTGATATTTCTCTTAAGACACAGTTTGGGAGTTTTCATTTTTTTAGTAGGTTCTGTGACTTTTATAGTAATAAATTACTATGTATGAAATATACGTATGAAATTATTCATACAATATGTCCCTCCATCACCTCCTTCCGTCCTCCATCCTCTTGATATTTTGATATTTCTCTTAAGACACAGTTTGGGAGTTTTCATTTTTTTAGTAGGTTCTGTGACTTTTATAGTAATAAATTACTATGTATGAAATATACGTATGAAATTATTCATACAATATGTCCCTCCATCACCTCCTTCCGTCCTCCATCCTCTTGATATTTTGATATTTCTCTTAAGACACAGTTTGGGAGTTTTCATTTTTTTAGTAGGTTCTGTGACTTTTATAGTAATAAATTACTATGTATGAAATATACGTATGAAATTATTCATAAAATATGTCCCTCCATCACCTCCTTCCGTCCTCCATCCTCTTGATATTTTGATATTTCTCTTAAGACACAGTTTGGGAGTTTTCATTTTTTTAGTAGGTTCTGTGACTTTTATAGTAATAAATTACTATGTATGAAATATACGTATGAAATTATTCATACAATATGTCCCTCCATCACCTCCTTCCGTCCTCCATCCTCTTGATATTTTGATATTTCTCTTAAGACACAGTTTGGGAGTTTTCATTTTTTTAGTAGGTTCTGTGACTTTTATAGTAATAAATTACTATGTATGAAATATACGTATGAAATTATTCATACAATATGTCCCTCCATCACCTCCTTCCGTCCTCCATCCTCTTGATATTTTGATATTTCTCTTAAGACACAGTTTGGGAGTTTTCATTTTTTTAGTAGGTTCTGTGACTTTTATAGTAATAAATTACTATGTATGAAATATACGTATGAAATTATTCATACAATATGTCCCTCCATCACCTCCTTCCGTCCTCCATCCTCTTGATATTTTGATATTTCTCTTAAGACACAGTTTGGGAGTTTTCATTTTTTTAGTAGGTTCTGTGACTTTTATAGTAATAAATTACTATGTATGAAATATACGTATGAAATTATTCATACAATATGTCCCTCCGTCACCTCCTTCCGTCCTCCATCCTCTTGATATTTTGATATTTCTCTTAAGACACAGTTTGGGAGTTTTCATTTTTTTAGTAGGTTCTGTGACTTTTATAGTAATAAATTACTATGTATGAAATATACGTATGAAATTATTCATACAATATGTCCCTCCATCACCTCCTTCCGTCCTCCATCCTCTTGATATTTTGATATTTCTCTTAAGACACAGTTTGGGAGTTTTCATTTTTTTAGTAGGTTCTGTGACTTTTATAGTAATAAATTACTATGTATGAAATATACGTATGAAATTATTCATACAATATGTCCCTCCATCACCTCCTTCCGTCCTCCATCCTCTTGATATTTTGATATTTCTCTTAAGACACAGTTTGGGAGTTTTCATTTTTTTAGTAGGTTCTGTGACTTTTATAGTAATAAATTACTATGTATGAAATATACGTATGAAATTATTCATACAATATGTCCCTCCGTCACCTCCTTCCGTCCTCCATCCTCTTGATATTTTGATATTTCTCTTAAGACACAGTTTGGGAGTTTTCATTTTTTTAGTAGGTTCTGTGACTTTTATAGTAATAAATTACTATGTATGAAATATACGTATGAAATTATTCATACAATATGTCCCTCCATCACCTCCTTCCGTCCTCCATCCTCTTGATATTTTGATATTTCTCTTAAGACACAGTTTGGGAGTTTTCATTTTTTTAGTAGGTTCTGTGACTTTTATAGTAATAAATTACTATGTATGAAATATACGTATGAAATTATTCATACAATATGTCCCTCCATCACCTCCTTCCGTCCTCCATCCTCTTGATATTTTGATATTTCTCTTAAGACACAGTTTGTGAGTTTTCATTTTTTTAGTAGGTTCTGTGACTTTTATAGTAATAAATTACTATGTATGAAATATACGTATGAAATTATTCATACAATATGTCCCTCCATCACCTCCTTCCGTCCTCCATCCTCTTGATATTTTGATATTTCTCTTAAGACACAGTTTGGGAGTTTTCATTTTTTTAGTAGGTTCTGTGACTTTTATAGTAATAAATTACTATGTATGAAATATACGTATGAAATTATTCATACAATATGTCCCTCCATCAGCTCCTTCCGTCCTCCATCCTCTTGATATTTTGATATTTCTCTTAAGACACAGTTTGGGAGTTTTCATTTTTTTAGTAGGTTCTGTGACTTTTATAGTAATAAATTACTATGTATGAAATATACGTATGAAATTATTCATACAATATGTCCCTCCATCACCTCCTTCCGTCCTCCATCCTCTTGATATTTTGATATTTCTCTTAAGACACAGTTTGTGAGTTTTCATTTTTTTAGTAGGTTCTGTGACTTTTATAGTAATAAATTACTATGTATGAAATATACGTATGAAATTATTCATACAATATGTCCCTCCATCACCTCCTTCCGTCCTCCATCCTCTTGATATTTTGATATTTCTCTTAAGACACAGTTTGGGAGTTTTCATTTTTTTAGTAGGTTCTGTGACTTTTATAGTAATAAATTACTATGTATGAAATATACGTATGAAATTATTCATACAATATGTCCCTCCATCACCTCCTTCCGTCCTCCATCCTCTTGATATTTTGATATTTCTCTTAAGACACAGTTTGTGAGTTTTCATTTTTTTAGTAGGTTCTGTGACTTTTATAGTAATAAATTACTATGTATGAAATATACGTATGAAATTATTCATACAATATGTCCCTCCATCACCTCCTTCCGTCCTCCATCCTCTTGATATTTTGATATTTCTCTTAAGACACAGTTTGTGAGTTTTCATTTTTTTAGTAGGTTCTGTGACTTTTATAGTAATAAATTACTATGTATGAAATATACGTATGAAATTATTCATACAATATGTCCCTCCATCAGCTCCTTCCGTCCTCCATCCTCTTGATATTTTGATATTTCTCTTAAGACACAGTTTGGGAGTTTTCATTTTTTTAGTAGGTTCTGTGACTTTTATAGTAATAAATTACTATGTATGAAATATACGTATGAAATTATTCATACAATATGTCCCTCCATCACCTCCTTCCGTCCTCCATCCTCTTGATATTTTGATATTTCTCTTAAGACACAGTTTGTGAGTTTTCATTTTTTTAGTAGGTTCTGTGACTTTTATAGTAATAAATTACTATGTATGAAATATACGTATGAAATTATTCATACAATATGTCCCTCCATCACCTCCTTCCGTCCTCCATCCTCTTGATATTTTGATATTTCTCTTAAGACACAGTTTGGGAGTTTTCATTTTTTTAGTAGGTTCTGTGACTTTTATAGTAATAAATTACTATGTATGAAATATACGTATGAAATTATTCATACAATATGTCCCTCCATCACCTCCTTCCGTCCTCCATCCTCTTGATATTTTGATATTTCTCTTAAGACACAGTTTGTGAGTTTTCATTTTTTTAGTAGGTTCTGTGACTTTTATAGTAATAAATTACTATGTATGAAATATACGTATGAAATTATTCATACAATATGTCCCTCCATCACCTCCTTCCGTCCTCCATCCTCTTGATATTTTGATATTTCTCTTAAGACACAGTTTGTGAGTTTTCATTTTTTTAGTAGGTTCTGTGACTTTTATAGTAATAAATTACTATGTATGAAATATACGTATGAAATTATTCATACAATATGTCCCTCCATCACCTCCTTCCGTCCTCCATCCTCTTGATATTTTGATATTTCTCTTAAGACACAGTTTGGGAGTTTTCATTTTTTTAGTAGGTTCTGTGACTTTTATAGTAATAAATTACTATGTATGAAATATACGTATGAAATTATTCATACAATATGTCCCTCCATCACCTCCTTCCGTCCTCCATCCTCTTGATATTTTGATATTTCTCTTAAGACACAGTTTGGGAGTTTTCATTTTTTTAGTAGGTTCTGTGACTTTTATAGTAATAAATTACTATGTATGAAATATACGTATGAAATTATTCATAAAATATGTCCCTCCATCACCTCCTTCCGTCCTCCATCCTCTTGATATTTTGATATTTCTCTTAAGACACAGTTTGGGAGTTTTCATTTTTTTAGTAGGTTCTGTGACTTTTATAGTAATAAATTACTATGTATGAAATATACGTATGAAATTATTCATACAATATGTCCCTCCATCACCTCCTTCCGTCCTCCATCCTCTTGATATTTTGATATTTCTCTTAAGACACAGTTTGGGAGTTTTCATTTTTTTAGTAGGTTCTGTGACTTTTATAGTAATAAATTACTATGTATGAAATATACGTATGAAATTATTCATACAATATGTCCCTCCATCACCTCCTTCCGTCCTCCATCCTCTTGATATTTTGATATTTCTCTTAAGACACAGTTTGGGAGTTTTCATTTTTTTAGTAGGTTCTGTGACTTTTATAGTAATAAATTACTATGTATGAAATATACGTATGAAATTATTCATACAATATGTCCCTCCATCACCTCCTTCCGTCCTCCATCCTCTTGATATTTTGATATTTCTCTTAAGACACAGTTTGGGAGTTTTCATTTTTTTAGTAGGTTCTGTGACTTTTATAGTAATAAATTACTATGTATGAAATATACGTATGAAATTATTCATACAATATGTCCCTCCATCAGCTCCTTCTATCCTCTATCCTCTTTAGATTTTGATTATTTTTTTCTCCTGTTGTGTATAGGGGCTGGTGTACGTTAAATCAGTCGTAGTCGAAAGTCTTTACGCCTATTTAGTTTGTAGCTCAGGTGTTGTCCTCGTCATCTGAACATGGTTCCCAATCAGGAGGCACGACCTTCGAGATAGATTTCGAACTGTTGCCACTATACCATTGTGCGACTTTAATTCAATCACTCAAACAATTTTTTTTTTTAAATTACCATTTATAGTGGTTTAATTAACTGCTTTGCAGAATTACTGCACTTTAATTGTTCTTATCTTTATGAAGATAAATCTTTGCAACTGAGACGAGAGTTGATAGATCTTGAGCAGAAGAGTTGATTAAAATTGGACATTAGATGAGCACCATTGGACTTAAGTTGAGATCACTGGATGTTTAGACAACTTATGGTTCTTGAAACTGGAATGATCAGGACTTTTTTGACTAACGACCAGTTCCATATCTAAGGCTATATTTGATCTATCTTCGATGTACCTAATAGAAAAATGAAGTTAATAGGGATTATGTTATTATAAAGTTTTAGAAACAAGCTTAAAACTCTGGCTTTATTCAAAGTTCAGGATAATCAGATAGTTTAAAATGTCTTTTATGACAAGATATTAACACATAATCACAATAAACGTTAGCATATCTAGTATTGATATACATAACAAACTAAAATTATATCAATATCTTTTGATGATGCTTAAGGCTTCAATAAACTTATGGTTTCATAAAAAAATAATCGTTAATACAGAATTTTATTTTAAAATTAGTAGGAATAGTTTTACAAGCAATATTTAAAAAGAATCAAATTCGTGTGTATTCTCATTGACTCGTTTGTCAAGATAATGGATTCCTAGGCTAATAACTGGGGATTTATTCTTGAAGTTGGCGTTCTGGCTATGTGGTCTTTATTTTTGCTTTTAGACTTTGTTACACTAACGATTATTTACTTGTATATGATGATATCGTGATTTTTAAAAATGAATATAGTAATACCATTACATGCTGAGAAATTAATAAAAATTGTTATGTTATTACTCAATGAATAAAACTTATCGTTTGCTATGAAACCAACTATTATAACTATCAAAAATTGCACACGGCAGAAAGGGATTTTCATTATTTCAATTACAGAGCTGCAACCTTTCAGCTAGCTCTGCGGATACGATTTATTTCTAAATAAAAAATTTACATAAGAATAATTTGTTCTAAATTTACTTTTTATGTAAGTAGTGGAACTTAAGCGGTTGGTGTTTTGTGCTAATTTTGAAACGTTGAAAAAATATTAATAAATACGACAAACTATGCAGACATTTTTTGACGGTACTAGATGCGTAATGGTATCTATACACTCTAGATGTGCGCATAATCAACTCCAAATCAACTCTAAGTTATAAAAATCTTTTTTATTCTATTTTAAAACTAAATTGTATTTTGTTTTTAAAGTTTCATTTTGTTTTATTTAACACATTTTTCATGATGTAACTTATAGTAATGAACGTGTAGAATTCTAATGTAAATGCCATACTTTAAATGAAGTGGTATAATTCAAAGCAATTAGAGAAACCGTGTACTCACGTCGTGTTTCATCAGGTAAATGTATGCATTTCCAAAAGAGTCTATCTCGTTTTAAGTTAATGTTCGATTAAGATCAACGAGTTAGTGTTTGTACGCATAAAATTCATAACTTTTTGCACAAAATTTAAAGAGCTTATAATGAAAGAAAATTTATTTTTTTATATTTATTGTTACGCTCGCGATTGTTGTGAATCCACATTGTTGCTAAAATACAAAAGTTAATTTTAACATTTCATTGTTGCAGTTTGAAAATAATGATTATAATAGGATTTATTACTCTTTGATTGTTAAGTCGTTGATAGCTTTATTGAAATTTAATTTATTTGTTAACCATCTAAAGCGAGCCAACTAATATCGAAAAGCGCGCCAAGGAATTGGTTATCAATTCGACTTGTATTATATTATGCATGTTCATGCAATATTTCTGTTCCAATTCAGATAGACAGTGTTTTTGTTGGAAAAGGGATGTTTCACTTGAGCATGTTATGTAAAAATATTCGGTTATCCGGCATTTAACTATCACAATTCTTAATTAATCAGATTTTATGGAAAAAATAATGTTCGATTTCAAAAATGCTTTTTTAATAGAGAAAATTCTACTTTTTCAAAAAATGGCATAAACAAATGCTTATTCGTCTTTTACATGTCCCATTATATTGGTTAATGTAACTTTTTTTTTACCCTTTGGTTACATTTGACGAGTGAGACTCGTCATCTGCTTACTTGGGCGAAATTATGGTGGACGAGTCTGACTCGTCATCTGAATTTAAGAAGCAGGCGTTGATGTTTGCGGCACCCCCTCCAGTGGGCGTTGATCGAAAACAATTTGTTGTAGGGTCGGTCAAGAATGGGATCAATTGTACCTCACCAAATCCGTCCTATGGACATAAAAGTCTTCAAATAATTCAGTACTCAAAGGGTTAAAAAAACATAGTCTCGGATTTTAAAATATTTTCATTTATGGAATATGGATTGTCTCCAACCATGTTATGAGTTCTGAGATTCAATGACGGCCAAGGCGACAACATAGTTATTACATGAACTGACCAATGGTCATGGGTCTCAATCCCCTATAGGACGGGATTTGCGCCCCTTGAAGTTTTCCGCTGGGCAATAACGTGGAAATTGACCAGAGATACTTGAAAACTTTCAGTTTGATTTTTTTTTAAAAATCTGTCTGACGATGCTGTGCGGAATTACTTTGATATTTTAGAGTTTATTCCAAAATCAATCTACATAAACTTACCTTGAACTTAAATTGTTAAATCGTCTAAAGGACCTATCCTCTGTACCTAGATTCCTAAATCCAATCTGAATTTGTCTCCCGCCAGAATTAATGTTAATAAATACGATTTGTATCTCATCTCGATTGATGTGTTCCTACACACTTTCCTTAAAATATATTTTAAAGCTCTACTCAACAGAAGAAGCTTCGTTCTGGGTAATATTAAGTACATAACGCAATGCTTATTCTTATTTCGATTACATTAGCTTTAATCTTAATAATAACGTTAGAAATCTAAATAGCAACTTTTACGTTATTGCGATATCAAACTAAAAAAAAAATCTGCTTCTATGAAACTTAAGGCTTTAATAAACTTAAGGTTTGATAAATAAAAAAAAACCTAATCGTCATCAGAGCTAAAATTTTATGATAAATTAGTAAAAAGTGTTTTACAAGCAGTATTTGAAAAGGATCAAATTCGTGTGTACTCTCATTGACTTTTTTGTCAAGATAACGGATTTCTAAACTAATCTTTCGGGATTTATATTGGAAGTTGAAATTCTGATTGTGTGTGGGACACACTGTTTACCATAAACGAGTACACAAAGCAATTCTAGTATGACGAAATCGTCTTAATTTTTGCTTTTAGAATTTTTTTCACTAATAATTAATTACTTGTATTTGATGATAACGTGACGTTTCAAAATAAAAATATTAGTACTATAATAAATAAGCTGAGAAATTAAAAAAAATTGTTAGGTTATTACTGAATGAATAAAACTTATCGTTTGCTATGAAACCAACTATTATACTCTTAAACATTGCGCATGGCGGAAAGAGATTTGCATTATTTCAATTATAAAGCTATAACCTTTCACCCAGCTCTGCAGAATCCGATTTCTAAATAAGATATTTACACAAAAATCATTTGTTCTAAATTTACTTTTTAAATGCGTAGTGTAACTTAAGCGTCTGGTGTTTTGTTCTAATTTTGAAATGTTAAAACAATATTAATAAAAATGACAAAGTCTGCTCGTGTAGTTTGACGTTACTAGATACGTACGGTATTTAAACACTCTTTACATGCTGATAACCAAATCCAAATTAAATGCAATATATTATCAAACATAAAAATCTTATTTATTTATCTTAAAATTATACTTTGTATTGCGTTTTAAAGTTTAATTTTTTATTTTTAATCATTTCTTATGTTGTAACTGATGAAAATGAACTTTCAGCATTCTAATATATCTGCAATACTTTAAATAAAGTGGAATAATTCAATAGCAATTAGAGAAACCGTGTACTCACGTTGTTTTTCATTAGATAAATGTATGCATTTCCAAAATAGCCAATCTCGTTTTAAGTTATTATTCGATATAAATTCAACGAATTTGTTTTTGTACTTATATAATTCACAACTTCTTGCGCAAAATTTAAAGAACTTATAATAAAAGAAATGTCAAATTATATGTCTATTGTTAAGCGATTGTTGAATCTCGCCGTTGTTGTGATTTCACAGTGTTGCTGAAATAACGAAGTTAATTTTAACATTTCATTCTTGCAGTTTAAAACAATGATTTTAATAGTATTTATTCCTTATTGATTTGATTGTTAAGTTGTTGTTAGCTTTATTAAAATTATATTTATTTGTTAACCATCTTAAGCGTGCCAGCCAATATCGAAAAGCGCGCCAAAGAAGTAGTTATTAATTTGATTTGTGTTTTTTTTATGTATGTTCACGCACGATTTCTGTTCTAATTCAGATAAATAAATATTTTTTTTTTGAAAGGGGATTTTTCATTTGGCCACCTAATATAAAAATATTTGGTGGTTATCCGGCATTTAATTATCAGGAATTGTCAATTAAACGGATCGTTTGAAAAAAAAATTCCGATTTCAAAAATTATTTTTTTAATAGAGAAATAGGTACTTTTTAAAAAAAAATGCCAAAACCAAATGGTTATTTGGGTTTATATAAACGGAAATATCAATTAACTGGACTATTTTTGTTTTAACATGTTCTCCGATTTTAAAATAATTTCAATTTTGGATAGAGATTGTCCAACTATGTTATGAGTTCTGAGATCTAATTAGGGCCAAACCGACAAAATAGAGTTCTCATGACCAATTGTCATGGGTCTACATTCACCGAAAGGGCGGGCTTTGCCCCCCCCCCCCCATTAAGTTTTCCCCTGGGAAATCACGTGACCAGGGAGACTTAAAACCTTACTTTCAGATTGAGTGCTTTAAAAAAAAAAAAGAACTATCTATCCGACGATGATGTGCGGAATTACTTTGATGAGGAGAGTTTATTCTAAAATCAATCTCATAAACTTATCTTGAACTTAAATTGTTAAATTATTAAATCGCTTAAATGACCTATCCTTTGTAACAAGATTGGTAAATCCAATCTCATCCAGTCTCTCGCCAGAATTAATGTTAATGAATGCAATTTGTATCTCGATTGATCAGTTTTCCTACACACCTTCCTTAAAATATACTTATCTAAAGCTGTATCCAACAGGAGAAGCTTAGGTTTCGGTATTATTAAATATACAATGCATTGCTTATTCTTATTTATGATCAGATTAACCTTAACCTTAATAATAATGTTAGCTACCTAAATAGCGACTTTTACGTTATTGCAATTACAAACTAAATAAGAACCCAATCAGCTTCGATGACGCTTAAGGCTTCAATGAACTTAAAAATTGATAAATAATAATAATAAAAAACCTTATCGTCAGCTCAGCTAAAATTTCATGTTAAAATTAGTAGAAAGGGTTTTACAAGCAGTATGTGAAAAGGATCAAATTCGTGTGTACTCTCATTCGCTTCTTTGTAAAGAAAATAGATTCCTAAACTAATCACTCGGGATTTATACTTGCAGTAGACGTTCTGGTTGTGTGGGGCACACTGTTTACCTTAAACGAGAACAAAAAAAAAATTATTGTATGATGAAATCAAAATCGTCTTAATGTTTGTTTTTAGAATTTGTTACACTAAGGATTAATTACTTGTATATGAGGATTTCTTGACTTTTAAAAATCAAAATTATAATACCATTATATAATGAGAAAAAAATTGTCAGTTGTTACTTAATGAATAAAACTTAATTTTCGCAATGAAACCAACTATTATAACTCTAAAAAATTTACATGGCAGAAAGCGGTTTGCACTATTTCAATTTCAGGTCTACAGCCTTTTACCCACCTCTGTGAATGCGAATTCTAAATAAGAAATTTACTTAAAAAGCATTTGTTCTAAATTTACTTTTTAAACACTCTTTATAAGTTGATAACCAAAACCAACTTAAATGGAATATATTATCAAACATAAAACTCTTATTTATCTTAAAATTATACTTTGTATTTCGTTTTAAAGTTTCATTTTTAATTTAACCCATTTTTTATGTTGTAAATTATGAAAGTTAATGTGCATCATTCTAATATATCTGCAATACTTTAAATAATGTTGTATTATTCAATAACAATTAGAGAAACCGTGTACTCACGTCGATTTTCATCCGATAAATGTATGTATTTCCAAAATATCCTATATCGTTTAAAGTTACCATTCGATTATGTTTAACGAGTTAGTTTCTGTACGTATGAAATTTCCAACTTTTTTTTTACAAAACTTATAAAGGAAAAAAGTGGTAAATTATATATTTATTGTTACTCTCGAGATTATTGTGAATGCACATTGTTGCTAAAATAAAGAAGTTATTTTTAAAATTTCATTGTTGCAGTTTTAAAGCAATTATTATAATAGAATCAGGGTGGCAACATAACCTGGAAAACCGGAAAATCTGGGAATTATCATAGAAATTTTTTAATTCTGGAAATATTAGGGAAAAGTCAGGGAAATTTTCAAAATTTCATAAAAAAATCAGGAAAATTTTCAAATTTGGATCATTAAAACGGCATTTATCGTCTAGTATGTCCTCTAATCTGTGTATTTTAGTTGTCAATATTTCCTTTTAGTTCTAAAAAAGAATTTAAAAAAAAAGCATGGTTATGCGTATTTTCATATTTTCAGTTTTATCTTTGTAAAAACGTGCACCACTGCAAGAGGGAGAAGCAAAATCAACGTGTGTTGGACATTTGATTGTAAGCAACATGTGAGGGGCTAATGAATATGCGATTTATTGAAGATTGGAATAGGAAATATAAGCATATAAAACATTTAAAATTATCTTCAAAATAAATAATTGGAATTTTTTTTTTTACATTATCTGCTTCCAGAGAACATGTTTAATTACTATTGTGCCTTTTGTAATTGTATAATTTGTGTTGTATCCATATTTTTTTTAACTGACAATAAGTATTGCTTATAATTTTTCATTTATAATGCAATATATTTATTGGATCATTGTAGCGTGGATACTTTGTTTCTATAAAAAGCATGTATTGTAACATTTCTTAACGTAATTGTAAAATCAGGGAAATTTTTGTGACACCGTCATGGAAATCAGGGAAATATCAGGGAATTTTTTTTCAGAATCTTGTTGCCACCATGAGAATTCATATATCTTTGTTTGTATTTGATTTTTAAGTTGTTGTTAGCTTTATTGAAATTTCATTTATTTGTTATCCGCCTTAAGTTGCGCCAACCAATATAGAAAAAGCGCGCCAATGAAGATGCTATAAATTCGACTATTTTTTTTATGTAAGTTCACGAAATATTTCTGTTCTAATTCAGATAGATAGATATTTTGTTGTTGGAAAGGATATGTTTCACTTGGGCACCTTATGTAAAAAAATATCCGGTTATCTGGCATTTAACTATCAGGAATTCTCTGTTAACCGGACCGTTTGAAAATAAATTGTCCGATTTAAAAAGTTGTTTTTTTAGTAGAGAAAATCTACTTTTTCGAGAAATGGCAAAAACAAATGGTTATTTCTCTTTTTTCATCCGAAAATATCGATTAACCAGACCTTTTTTTTACCATTTTCTCCGATTTAAAAATATTTTCATTTTTAGATAGAGATTGTCTAACAATGAAATTTTGTTTACTCGGTATTTATAAAACCTGACAATCTCTATATATAAAAGCCAAAGCCACTGACTGATTTATTGACTGACTGATTGACTGAGTCATTGATCACGAAATCTCCAGATCCGAAAGACCTAGAGTGGTGAAATTTGGAACACAGGTTCATCTTGGACTTTAGGGGTGCATTAAGAAGAAAGGATTTTTAAAAATTCGAACTCGAACTGACAAAATAGTGATTTTTAAAGTAGTTGACATGGAGGCTGATGACTAAATATCGCCAAAACGTCGCCAAATAAATAAAAAAAATTGACAAATGAATAAAAGCATCGCCAAATGAATAAAAATATCGCCAAACAAATAAAAAATTTCGACAAATCAATAAAAAAATTCACCAAATGAATAAAATATCGCCAAATAAAATATTATCATGTATGCAAAAATTACTTAAAAATTCGAAACGTAGAACGGGTATTTCAGCTAGTCTCATAATATAATATCCGAGGCGTAGAAAGAAGTGAGAAACAACTTGCGTTTCCTGGTGAATAATAACAGGTGACGAAAACCCCAGCTATCCGGCCTTGTTATCCTGTTTTCTAATGTAACAGGGGCGAAGCAAACAAGCAAGCAACAACATGAGTTTCCTGTTGATTAATAATATGGGGCAAAGCTCCTTAATAAATTAAAAACTAAAAAAAATTATAATAAAATAAAATTAAAGCCAACTTTCAGAAAAAAAACGCTAAAAAATAAAAATAAAAATTTTATTTTTAGGAACAATTCGAAAAAATTTAAAGGTTTAGTTTTTATTTTATACTTATCACAATTTTTTGCAGTTGGTACCAATTTACAAAAACCATACCTAAATTTTCGAACCGATTTCAAAAAGTTGTAATGAGTATAAAAATGAATACTAAATATTTAATTTTTTCCACTTGTTCCTAAAGTCAAAAATTATTTTCAAGTAAATATAGAAAGCACGATCCGAAACCTTGACCAACGCTCTATCCAGCTGGCAGAGAAGGCTTGATGGTTTTCTAACAATATAAGTATACAAACCAAACATGAGGTGATGCCCTTGAAAAGGGATTGAAGTAAATCGTTAAAATCTGGAGGATTCTTGTTTCGCTAAAAGTCACGTGGTTCAATGACGAAACCATTGTCCAATACGACGAAGGTAGTCTCGACGATCGCAGAATTCTCAAAAATGAGAGTTTTACTTCTGAGAGTCCATGTATTGCTGTTTCCCATAAATTGTTTTGGCAATAGCTAATTTACATTGTTAATGAATTAATTCCTAGATTTGATTTAATTAATGAGTAATACCACCTTTGAAACGAAGCTATATTGGCTTGCAATACTTGAATCTATTATTTTTCAATAGGTCTGCAACAATGTATATGCTAGGTATCAGAATGTGAGCATAAATATCTTATATATTACAAAAAATATTTAAGAAATCAGTTCACAAAAAGTAATGGAAATCACAACGTAATGATACAAAAAGGCTTTATTGAATAATTGCAATTTTTACACAGAATAAGTTATGCAGAGTAACATATTTACATTAACAAGGAGATGTTATAACATATAATAAGAAGAATGACATCCAGTTGTGCCTCAGTAAAAAGTGTACAACTTTTGAAGTCCTTTTTTGCCAACTTTTTTTGGCCAACTTTTGAAGGAACTTTGATGAATTTTTTACTAGTAAAAGTTATTTGTGAAAGTTTGTATTGGTATTTCTTCATACTTGACACAATACTAGTGAGCAGTTCTTGGGGAGTAAGATAACACCGCTCCTTCCTAGTTGATTTACTGAATAAGTTGTTGACTGTCCTTCGGTTAATGTGGGTGTTTAATAAGACACCTGTTGTTCAGGATTTAAATCAGACGAGCAAATGGCCAAAATATTTAAGAGACAGCGCCAGAATCTGATGAGATGCACATCTGTAGTCCATTGAAAAAGAAAACATCCCTGCCACTTGGTAAATGTGCATTTGGAAAGAACCATCTGTTGTCAATAGAAACCTTTAACACAGCTATCACATCTGAATATGTCCCTCCATCACCTCCGTCCGTCCTCCATCCTTTGTATTGTTGTTGTAAACATTTTTGAAATTTTTTTGGCATTTGAAATATAGTTTTGTAGTTTATGTTTTTAGTTCTAATTACATATATACACTTCACACTAAACTATTTTCAAGACAACTATATAATACAATATTTATATAATAACTAGATAATACAATATTTATATACTAACTATATATTACAATATTTATATACTAACTAGATAATACAATATTTATATCATAACTATTTAATAAAATATTTATATAATAACTAGAAAATACAATATTTATATAAAAACTATATACTTTAATATTTATATAATAACTATATAATACAATACTTATATAATAACATTATAATACAATATTTATATAATAACTATATAATACTATATAATGCACTATATAATTTCATAGTAATAATTACTATTGAAATAAGATCACATATGAAATTATTCATAAGATATGTCCCTCCGTCACCTCCTTCCGTCCTCCATCCTATATTCATGTTGTATACATTTTTGAAATTTTTTTGGCATTTGAAATTTAGTTTTATAATTTATATTTTGAGTTCTATTTACATATATACACTTCACACGGTTACTAAACTATTTACAAGATAACTAACTATATACTACACTATTTACACTATATACACTTCACACGGTTACTAAACTATTTACAAG
This sequence comes from Troglohyphantes excavatus, assembly GCA_963932185.1. NCBI lineage: Eukaryota > Metazoa > Arthropoda > Arachnida > Araneae > Linyphiidae > Troglohyphantes > Troglohyphantes excavatus. The sequence goes on from OZ010671.1 coordinate 44,924,215, forward strand.
ATAACTAACTATATACTACACTATTTACACTATATACACTTCACACGGTTAATAAACTATTTACAAGATAACTAACTATATACTACACTATTTACACTATATACACTTCACACGGTTAATAAACTATTTACAAGATAACTAACTATATACTACACTATTTACACTATATACACTTCACACGGTTACTAAACTATTTACAAGATAACTAACTATATAATACACTATTTACACTATATACATTTCACACGGTTACTAAACTATTTAAAAGATAACAATATAATACACTATTTACACTATGTACACTTCACACGGTTACTAAACTATTTACAAGATAACAATATAATACACTATTTACACTATGTACACTCCACAAGGTTACTAAACTATTTACAAGATAACAATATAATACACTATTTACACTATATACACTTCACACGGTTACTAAACTATTTACAAGATAACTAACTATATACTACACTATTTACACTATATACACTTCACATGGTTAATAAACTATTTACAAGATAACTAACTATATACTACACTATTTACACTATATACACTTCACACGGTTACTAAACTATTTACAAGATAACTAACTATATAATACACTATTTACACTATATACATTTCACACGGTTACTAAACTATTTAAAAGATAACAATATAATACACTATTTACACTATGTACACTTCACACGGTTACTAAACTATTTACAAGATAACAATATAATACACTATTTACACTTCACACGGTTACTAAACTATTTACAAGATAACAATATAATACACTATTTACACTATGTACACTTTACACGGTTACTAAACTATTTACAAGATAACTTATATTATATATACATTATTTACACTATATACAATTCCATAGTAATATTTACTATCCATTGAATTTTCCATTTATAATTATTTATACGATATGTCTCTCTGTCACCTCCTTCAGTTCTTTGTCATGTTTGTGAGTTTTCAGTTTTTTAAATAGTTCTGTGGCTTTTATAGTAATAATTACTAAAGATAAAATGTACTTATGAAATTATTTATAAAATATGTCCCTCCATCACCTCCTACCGTCCTCCATCCTATATTCATGTTGTATACATTTTTGAAATTTTTTTGGCATTTGAAATTTAGTTTTATAATTTATATTTTGAGTTCTATTTACATATATACACTTCACACGGTTACTAAACAAGATAACTAACTATTTACAAGATAACTAACTATATACTACACTATTTACACTATATACACTTCACACGGTTACTAAACTATTTACAAGATAACTAACTATATAATACACTATTTTCACTATATACACTTCACACGGTTACTAAACTATTTACAAGATAACTAACTATATATAAAAAACTATTTACACTATATACACTTCACACGGTTACTAAACTATTTACAAGATAACTTATATTATATATACAATATTTACACTATATACAATTTCATAGTAATATTTACTATTCATTGAATTTTCCATATATAATTATTTATACGATATGTCTCTGTGTCACCTCCATCAGTTCTTTGTCATGTTTGTGAGTTTTCAATTTTTTAAATAGTTCTGTGCCTTTTATAGTAATAATTACTAAAGATAAAAAGTACGTATAAAATTATTCATTAAATATATCCCCCCATCACCTCCTTCCGTCCTCCATCCTCTTGATATTTTTCTTAAGACACAATTTGGGAGTTTTCAGTTTTTTATTTGTTCTGTGACTTTTATAGTAATAATTACTAAAGATAAAATGTACGTATGAAATTATTCATAAAATATGTCCCTCCATCACCTCCTTCCGTCCTCCATCCTCTTGATATTTTGATATTTTTCTTAAGACACAGTTTGGGAGTTTTCAGTTATTTAATTGTTCTGTGACTTTTATAGTAATAATTACTAAAGATAAAATGTACGTATGAAATTATTCATAAAATATGTCCCTCCATCACCTCCTTCCGTCCTCCATCCTCTTGATATTTTTATATTTTTCTTAAGACACAGTTTGGGAGTTTTCAGTTTTTAAATAGTTCTGTGCCTTTTATAGTAATAATTACTAAAGATAAAAAGTACGTATAAAATTATTCATTAAATATATCCCCCCATCACCTACTTCCGTCCTCCATCCTCTTGATATTTCTCTTAAGACACAGTTTGGGAGTTTTCAGTTTTTTAATTGTTCTGTGACTTTTATAGTAATAATTACTAAAGATAAAATGTACGTATGAAATTATTCATAAAATATGTCCCTCCATCACCTCCTTCCGTCCTCCATCCTCTTGATATTTTTCTTAAGACACAGTTTGGGAGTTTTCAGTTATTTAATTGTTCTGTGACTTTTATAGTAATAATTACTAAAGATAAAATGTACGTATGAAATTATTCATAAATTATGTCCCTCCATCACCTCCTTCCGTCCTCCATCCTCTTGATATTTTGATATTTCTCTTAAGACACAGTTTGGGAGTTTTCAGTTTTTTAATTGTTCTGTGACTTTTATAGTAATAATTACTAAAGATAAAATGTACGTATGAAATTATTCATAAAATATGTCGATCCATCACCTCTTTCCGTCCTCCATCTTCTTGATATTTTTCTTAAGACACAATTTGGGAGTTTTCAGTTTTTTAATTGTTCTGTGACTTTTATAGTAATAATTACAAAAGATAACATGTACGTATGAAATTATTCATAAAATATGTCCCTCCATCACCTCCTTCCGTCCTCCATCCTCTTGATATTTTGATATTTTTCTTAAGACACAGTTTGGGAGTTTTCAGTTATTTAATTGTTCTGTGACTTTTATAGTAATAATTACTAAAGATAAAATGTACGTATGAAATTATTCATAAATTATGTCCCTCCATCACCTCCTTCCGTCCTCCATCCTCTTGATATTTTGATATTTCTCTTAAGACACAGTTTGGGAGTTTTCAGTTTTTTAATTGTTCTGTGACTTTTATAGTAATAAATACTAAAGATAAAATGTACGTATGAAATTATTCATAAAATATGTCGATCCATCACCTCTTTCCGTCCTCCATCTTCTTGATATTTTTCTTAAGACACAATTTGGGAGTTTTCAGTTTTTTAATTGTTCTGTGACTTTTATAGTAATAATTACAAAAGATAACATGTACGTATGAAATTATTCATAAAATATGTCCCTCCATCACCTCCTTCCGTCCTCCATCCTCTTGATATTTTTCTTAAGACACAATTTGGGAGTTTTCAGTTTTTTATTTGTTCTGTGACTTTTATAGTAATAATTACTAAAGATAAAATGTACGTATGAAATTATTCATAAAATATGTCCCTCCATCACCTCCTTCCGTCCTCCATCCTCTTGATATTTTGATATTTTTCTTAAGACACAGTTTGGGAGTTTTCAGTTATTTAATTGTTCTGTGACTTTTATAGTAATAATTACTAAAGATAAAATGTACGTATGAAATTATTCATAAAATATGTCCCTCCATCACCTCCTTCCGTCCTCCATCCTCTTGATATTTTTATATTTTTCTTAAGACACAGTTTGGGAGTTTTCAGTTTTTTAATTGTTCTGTGACTTTTATAGTAATAATTACTAAAGATAAAATGTACGTATGAAATTATTCATAAAATATGTCCCTCCATCACCTCCATCCTCTTGATATTTTGATATTTTTCTTAAGACACAGTTTGGGAGTTTTCAGTTTTTTAATTGTTCTGTGACTTTTATAGTAAAAATTACTAAAGATAAAATGTACGTATGAAATTATTCATAAAATATGTCGATCCATCACCTCTTTCCGTCCTCCATCTTCTTGATATTTTTCTTAAGACACAATTTGGGAGTTTTCAGTTTTTTAATTGTTCTGTGACTTTTATAGTAATAATTACAAAAGATAACATGTACGTATGAAATTATTCATAAAATATGTCCCTCCATCACCTCCTTCCGTCCTCCATCCTCTTGATATTTTGATATTTTTCTTAAGACACAGTTTGGGAGTTTTCAGTTATTTAATTGTTCTGTGACTTTTATAGTAATAATTACTAAAGATAAAATGTACGTATGAAATTATTCATAAAATATGTCCCACCATTACCTCCTTCCGTCCTCCATCCTCTTGATATTTTGATATTTTTCTTAAGACACAATTTGGGAGTTTTCAGTTTTTTAATTGTTCTGTGACTTTTATAGTAATAATTACTAAAGATAAAATGTACGTATGAAATTATTCATAAAATATGTCCCTCCATCACCTCCTTCCGTCCTCCATCCTCTTGATATTTTGATATTTTTCTTAAGACACAGTTTGGGAGTTTTCAGTTATTTAATTGTTCTGTGACTTTTATAGTAATAATTACTAAAGATAAAATGTACGTATGAAATTATTCATAAAATATGTCCCTCCATCACCTCCTTCCGTCCTCCATCCTCTTGATATTTTGATATTTTTCTTAAGACACAGTTTGGGAGTTTTCAGTTATTTAATTGTTCTGTGACTTTTATAGTAATAATTACTAAAGATAAAATGTACGTATGAAATTATTCATAAAATATGTCCCTCCATCACCTCCTTCCGTCCTCCATCCTCTTGATATTTTTATATTTTTCTTAAGACACAGTTTGGGAGTTTTCAGTTTTTTAATTGTTCTGTGACTTTTATAGTAATAATTACTAAAGATAAAATGTACGTATGAAATTATTCATAAAATATGTCCCTCCATCACCTCCATCCTCTTGATATTTTGATATTTTTCTTAAGACACAGTTTGGGAGTTTTCAGTTTTTTAATTGTTCTGTGCCATTTATAGTAATATTTACTAAAGATAAAATGTACGTATGAAATTATTCATAAAATATATCCCTCCATCACCTCCTTCCGTCCTCCATCCTCTTGATATTTCTCTTAAGACACAGTTCGGGAGTTTTCAGTTTTTTAATTGTTCTGTGACTTTTATAGTAATAATTACTAAAGATAACATTTACGTATGAAATTATTCATAAATTATGTCCCTCCATCACCTCCTTCCGTCCTCCATCCTCTTGATATTTTTCTTAAGACACAATTTGGGAGTTTTCAGTTTTTTAATTGTTCTGTGACTTTTATAGTAATAATTACTAAAGATAAAATGTACGTATGAAATTATTCATAAAATATGTCCCTCCATCACCTCCTTCCGTCCTCCATCCTCTTGATATTTTGATATTTTTCTTAAGACACAGTTTGGGAGTTTTCAGTTATTTAATTGTTCTGTGACTTTTATAGTAATAATTACTAAAGATAAAATGTACGTATGAAATTATTCATAAAATATGTCCCTCCATCACCTCCTTCCGTCCTCCATCCTCTTGATATTTTGATATTTTTCTTAAGACACAGTTTGGGAGTTTTCAGTTATTTAATTGTTCTGTGACTTTTATAGTAATAATTACTAAAGATAAAATGTACGTATGAAATTATTCATAAAATATGTCCCTCCATCACCTCCTTCCGTCCTCCATCCTCTTGATATTTTTATATTTTTCTTAAGACACAGTTTGGGAGTTTTCAGTTTTTTAATTGTTCTGTGACTTTTATAGTAATAATTACTAAAGATAAAATGTACGTATGAAATTATTCATAAAATATGTCCCTCCATCACCTCCATCCTCTTGATATTTTGATATTTTTCTTAAGACACAGTTTGGGAGTTTTCAGTTTTTTAATTGTTCTGTGACTTTTATAGTAAAAATTACTAAAGATAAAATGTACGTATGAAATTATTCATAAAATATGTCGATCCATCACCTCTTTCCGTCCTCCATCTTCTTGATATTTTTCTTAAGACACAATTTGGGAGTTTTCAGTTTTTTAATTGTTCTGTGACTTTTATAGTAATAATTACAAAAGATAACATGTACGTATGAAATTATTCATAAAATATGTCCCTCCATCACCTCCTTCCGTCCTCCATCCTCTTGATATTTTGATATTTTTCTTAAGACACAGTTTGGGAGTTTTCAGTTATTTAATTGTTCTGTGACTTTTATAGTAATAATTACTAAAGATAAAATGTACGTATGAAATTATTCATAAAATATGTCCCTCCATCACCTCCTTCCGTCCTCCATCCTCTTGATATTTTGATATTTTTCTTAAGACACAGTTTGGGAGTTTTCAGTTATTTAATTGTTCTGTGACTTTTATAGTAATAATTACTAAAGATAAAATGTACGTATGAATTTATTCATACAATATGTCCCTCCATCACCTCCTTCCGTCCTCCATCCTCTTGATATTTTGATATTTTTCTTAAGACACAGTTTGGGAGTTTTCAGTTATTTAATTGTTCTGTGACTTTTATAGTAATAATTACTAAAGATAAAATGTACGTATGAATTTATTCATACAATATGTCCCTCCATTACCTCCTTCCGTCCTCCATCCTCTTGATATTTCTCTTAAGACACAGTTTGGGAGTTTTTAGTTTTTTATTTGATTCTGTGACTTTTTAGTAATACTTACTGAAGATAAAATGTATGTATGAAATTATTCATAAAATATGTCCCTCTTTCTCCTCCTTCCGTCCTCCATCCTCGTGATATTTCTCTTAAGGCACGGTTTGGGAGTTTTCATTTTTTTAATCGGTTCTGTGACTTTTATAGTAATAAATTACTATGTGTGAATCATACCTATGAAATTATTCATACAATATGTCCCTCCATAACCTCCTTCCGTCCTCCATCCTCTTTAGATTTTGATTATCTTTTTCTCGCGTTGTGTATAGGGGCTGGTGCACGTTAAATCAGTCTTTACGCCTATTTAGTTTGTAGCTTAGGTGTTGTCCTTGTCATCTAAACATGGTTCCCAATCTATATTCACGACCTTCGATATAGATTTCGGACTATTGCCACTATACCATTGTGCGATTTTATTTCAATCTCTCAGACATTCGTTTTTTTAATTTCCAATCGGAATGGTTTAATTAAATTTTTTGCAGTATTATTGCACTTTAATTGTTTTTATCTTTACGAAGATAAATCTTTGGAACTGAGACGAGAGTCGATAGATCTTGAGAAGCAAGAGTTGAATCAAATTAGACATTATATGAGCATCACTGGATGTTTAGACAACTTTTGGTTCTTGAAACTGGAATGTTCAGGACTTTTGTGATTACAACCAGTTCCATATCTCAGGCTATGTTTGATCTATCTTCGGTGGACCTAATAGAAGAAAGAAGTTATTAGGGATTATGTTATTATAAAGTATGTAGAAACTAGCTTAAAACTCTAGCTTTATTGAAAGTTAAGTATAATCAGATAATTTAAAAGTTCTTTTATGATAAGATATTAAAAGATAATCACGTTGTATCGTTAGCATATATACTTTTGCTATGCCTAACAAACTGTAAGTAAAATAATCTTTTTTAAAACAAAAAAAGGAAAACCGACTTAAAGAAAATTCGCTAAAACGTAAAAATAATTTTTAATTTTACGACCAAGTTGAAAAAATTGAATTATTTAATATCAATTTTATACTTATTACAACTTTTCGAAAAAGAATCAAATTCATGAGTATTCTCATTGATTCGTTTGTCAAGATAATGAATTCCTATTCGAATAACTCGGGATTTATTCTTGCAATTGACGTTCTGGCAATATGGGGCACATTGTGTACAATAAATGAGTACGCAAAATATTTCTAGTGTGATGAAATCGTTTAAATTTTTTCTTTTAGATTTTGCTACACTAAATATTAATTACTTGTGTATGATTATATCGTGACTTTCCTGGCTATGTGGGACACACTGTTTACTATAAACGAATACACAAAATAATTCTAGTGTAAGGAAATTGTCTTATGTTTTGCTTTTCGTATTTGTTATATTAAAGATTAATTACTTGTGTATGATGATATCGTGATTTTTAAAAATTAAAATTTTTGGGCCATTATATTCTGAAAAATGAATAAAAGTTGCTAGGTTATCACACTCAATGAATAAAACTTATCATTCGCTATAACCAAATCCAAATTGAATGCAACACATTATGAAATGCAAAAATCGTACTTAGTCTATCTTAAAATTACGCATTGTATTTCGTTTTAAAGTTTAATTTTTTATTTAACTAGTTTCTTATGTCGTAATATTTGGAAATGAACGGCAGCAGTCTAATATAAATGCAGTACTTTAAATAATGTGGTGTAATTCAACAGCAATTAAAGAAAACGTGTACTTACGTCGTTTTTCATCAGATAAATGCATAGTCTATCTCGTTTTAAGTTACTACTCGATTAAGTTCAACGAATTAGTTTTTGTACTTATATAATTCACAACTTTTTGCGCAAAATTTAAAGAACTTATGATAAAAGAAAATGTCAAATTATACATCTATTGTTACGGGATTGTTGTATCTCGCGATTGTTGTGATTTCCCAGTGTTGCTAAAATTGCAAAGTTAATTTTAATATTTCATTGTTGCAGTTCAAAACAATGATTATAATAGTATTTATTACTCTTTGATTGGATTTGATTGTTAAGTTGTTGTTAGCATTATTGAAATTTAATTTATTTCTTATCCATTTTAAGCGCGCCAGCCAATGTCGAAAAGCGCGCCAAAAGGAGTGGTTATTAATTCGACTTGTATTTTTTTTATATATATGTTCACGCAAGATTTCGGTTCTAATTCAGATAGCTAAATAATTCGTTTTGTAAAGGGGATGTTTAACTTTTTCACCTAATATAAAAAATATTCGGTTATCCGGCTTTAACTATCCGGAATTCTAAATTAACCGGACCGTTTTAAAAAAAGTGTATTTTTTCAAAAATAAGTTTTTATTGTAGAAATAGGTATTTAAAAAAATGGCAATGACAAATAGTTATTCGGGTTTATATATCCGGAAATATCGATTAACTGGACTATTTTTTTAAACATGTTCTCCAATTTTAAAATATGTTCATTTTTGGATAGAGATTGCCCAATTGTGTTATAAGTTCTGAGACCCAATGAGGACCAAGCCGACATTGAGATTACCTGAACTGACCAATGGTCATGGGTCTACATCCAACCAAAGCTCGGACTTAGCCCCCTCCCCCACGTTTTTCGTTGGGCAATCCCGTGGTGATTGATCAGAGATACTTGAAAACTTTCAGATTGATTGCTTTGAAAACAAAAACTAACTCTCGGACGATGCTATGCGGAATTACTTTGATGAGGAGAATTTATTCCAAAAATAAATCTACATAAACTTATCTTGAATTTAAATTGTTAAATTATTAAGTCGTCTAAATGACTTATCCTTCGTACCTGAATATTTGTAACTTCAATCTGAACTTGTCTATCGCCAGAGTTAATGTTAATAAAAGCGATTCATATCTCGATTGATGTTTTGCTACATAAATTTCTTAAAATATATTTATATAAAGCCGTACCCAAGAGAAGAAGCTTCGTTCTGGGTAATATTAATTACACAACGCCATGCTTATTCTTATTTACCATCACATTAGCCCCAATCTTAATAATAATGTTAGCAATCTAAATAGCGACATTTACGTTATTGCAATAACAAACTAAATAAGAACACAATCAGCTTCGATGAAACTTAATGCTTCAATAAACTTAAGCTTTGATAAATAAAAAAAACCTAACTGTCAGCTAAAATGTCCTGTTGCAATTAGTAGAAAGAGTTTTACAAGCAGTATGTGAAAAGGATCAAATTCGTGTGTACTCTCATTGACTTGTTTGTCAAGATAATGGATTCCTAAACTAATCACTTGGGATTTATATTGGAAGTTGACGTTCTGGTTGAGTGGGGCACACTGTTTACTATAAACGAGTACATAAAATAATTATAGTGTGATGAAATCGTTTTATGTTTTGCTTTTAGAATTTGTTACGCTAATGATTAATTACTTTTATATGGTGATATCGTAACTTTTAAAAATCAAAATATTAGTACCATTATAAGCTGAGAAAAAAATTTATTAGGTATTACTGAATGAATAAAAATTGTCTTTTGCTATGAAGCCAACAATATTCTATCAAATATTTCGCACTGCCGAAAGCGGTTTGCATTTTTTTTATTTCAGAGAGTCAACCTTTTAACAAGTACACAAAATAATTATAGTGTGATGGAATTGTTTTAACTTTTGCTTTTAGAGTTTTTTACATTAAGGATTCATTATTTGATTCATATATAAAGATATTGTGACTTTTAAAAATTTAAATATTAGTACCATTATATATACTGAGAAATTAATAAAAAATGTTACGTTATTACTCAATGAATAAAACTTATCGCTGTCTATGAAACTAAAAATTATAACTTTCAAAAATTGCATATGGTAGAAAGCGGTTTGTATTATTTCAATTTCAGAGCTACTACCTGCGGATGCGAATTTTAAATAAGAAATTTATATAAAAACATTTGTTTTAAATTTACTTTTTAAATCCGTAGTGTAACTCAAGCGCCCTGGTTGTCTGTGTTAATTTTAAAAAGTTTAAAAATTATTAATAAAAAAAACTCTGCTGAAGTAGTTTGCCATTACTGGATACGTAATGTGTTTAAAAACGCTTATATTCTGATTACCAGACTTAAAATGAAAGACTATAAATTATAAATAATAAACTAAAATTATAAATATAAATTATCAAACATAAAAGTCTTATTTTGTTATTTAAAGGTTTAAAGTTTTTATTTAACTTGTTTCTTATAATGTAACTTATGGAAAAAAACGTGCAGCATTCTAAATAAATGCAATAAAGTTGCATAATTCAACAGCAAATAAAGAAACCTTGTACTTACGTCGTTTTTCATCAGATAAATGCATGTATTTCCAAAACAGTCTTTCTCATTTTAAGTTACTATTCGATTACGTACTTCTGTACGTATAAAATTCCCAACTATTTAAACCAAACTTAAAGAGTTTACAATGAAAGAAAATGTAAAATTATATGTTTATTGTTACTCTTGCGATTGTTGTGATTGCTCGGTGTTGCTGAAATAGAGAAGTTAATTTTAACAGAAGTTTCATTTTACAAAAGTTTAACAGAAATTTCATTTTTGCAGTTAATTTTACATTTGATTGTTGCAGTTTTAAAGCAATGATTATAATAAGGTTTATTAATTGGATTTGATTATTAAGTTGTTGTTAGCTGTATTGAAATTACATTTATTTGTTATCCATCTTAAGCGCGCCAGCCAATATTAAAAAGCGCGCCAAGCAAGTGATTATAAATTAGACTTGTATTTTTTTTTATGTATTCTCACTTAAAGATTTCTGTTCTAATTCAGATATATAGATTTTTTTATTGTTAGAATGGGATGTTTCATTTGGGCACCTTATACAAAAAATATCTGGTTATCTGACATTTAAGTATCCGGAATTCTTAATTAACCGGCCCGTTTGAAATTAATTGTCCGAATTAAAAAAAATGTTTTTTTAGTAGAGAAAATCTACTTTTTCGAGAAATGACAAAAACCAATTTTTTTCGTATGTTACATATCCGGAAATGTCGATAAACTGAACTTTTTTAATATGATCTTCGATTTTAAATTATTTTTATTTTTGAATAGATATTGTCCAACCATGTTATGAGTTCTGAGACTCAATGAGAGCCATGTCGACAACACAGAGATTACATGAATTGAGCAACTGTCATGGGTCTCCACCATCCACCTATAAGTTCGGGCTTTGCGACCCCCCCCTGAAGTTTTCCGCTGGGCAATCTCGTGAAAATTGACTAGATAAAACTTTAACATTGATTACTTTAAAAAAAAAAAAAACTATGTCTGCGACGATAATATGCAGAATTACTTTGATGGTTAGAATTTATTCCAAAAGAAATCTACATGAACTTATCTTGAATTTAAATTGTTAAATTATTAAGTCGTCTAATTGTCCTATCCTTTGTACCTAAAGATAAGTTTAACCTGAATCTGTCTATCGCCAGAATAAATGGTAATAAATGCGATTCGTACCTTGAATGATGTGTTCTTACACACTTTCCTTAAAACATATTTATCTAAAGCTGTACCCAACACGAGAAGTTTAGTTTTGATTATTATTAAATATACAATTCAATGTTCATTCTTATTTACGATCACATTAGCCATGATCTTAATAATAATGTTAGCAATTTAAATATCGACTTTTATGTTATTGCAGTAACAATCTAAATAAGAACCTAATCAGCTTCGATGAAACTTAATGCTTCAGTAAACTTAAGCTTTGATAAATAAAAAACCCCTAATCTTCAGCTCAGCTAAAATTTCCTGTTGCAATTAGTAAAAAGTGTTTTACCAGCAGTATTTGAAAAGGATCAAATTCGTGTGTACTCTCATTCACTTGTTTGTCAAGATAATGGATTCCTAAACTAATCACTCTGGATTTATATTTGAAGTATACGTTCTGGTTGTGTGGGGCACACTGTTTACCATAAACGTGTACACAAAATAATTATATACTCGGGGACAACCTAAGTTCAGCCTAAAGCAATTGAATATTTATACATATCATAGCTTCCGCTTCAGGTTCAACTTAGGCTGTCCCCGATTATAGTGTGATGACATCTTTTACTTTTTGCTTTTAGAATTTATGCACTAATGATTAATTACTTGTATATTATGATATCGTTACTTTTAAAAGTAAAAATATTAGTACCATTATAAGCTGAGTAATAAAAAAAATATACTGAATGAATAAAAATTGCCTTTCGCTATGAAGCCAACAATATACTCTCAAAAATTGCGCACTGCCGAAAGCGGTTTGAACTATTTTGATTTCACTGGTTCAACCTTTTACCTAGCTCTGCGGTAACGAATTCTAAATATGAAATTTAAATAAAAACATTTGTTCTAAATTTACTTTTTGAATGCGTAGTGCAATTCAAGCACCTTGTGTTTTAAGATAATCTTAAAAAATAAACAAATAGTATATTAATAAAAATGGATGGAATAGCTGGAATGCTGGAATAGTTTGACTTCATTAAATGGCTAGATGCGTACTTTATTTAAACATTCTTTATATGCTGGTAGCCAAATCTAAATTAAATGCAATATATTATCAAAGATAAAAATCTGATTTAGTCTATCTTAAAATTATGCCTTGCGTTTCATTTCTAAGTTTAATTTTTTTATTAAAATAGTTTCTTATGTTTTAACTTATGGTAATGAACGTGCAGCATTTTAATGCAAATGCAATACCTTAAATAAAGCGGTATACTTCAACAGCAATTAAAAAAACCGTGTACTTACGTCGTTTTTCATAAGATGTACTGTATGGTAAATGGATGTGTTTCTTAAATGTCCTATTTCATTTTAAGTTAGTATTCGGTTTAATTCAAAGAGTTAGTTTCTGTACGCATAAAATTCACGACTTTTTACGCAAAATTTAAATAACTTATAATGAAGAAAATATAAGATTATATATTTATTGTTACTCTCGTGACATTGTTGCTAAAATAGAGAAATTAATTTAAAAGAGAGAAGTTATTTTTAACATTTAATTGTTTCAATTTTAAAGCAATGATTATAATATAATTTATTATTCTTTCATTGGATGTGATTGTTAAGTTGTTGTTAGCGTTATTGAAATTTCATTTATTTGTTAACCATCTTAAGTGCGCCACCAATATCGAAAAGCGCGCCAAGAAAGGGAAAGTGGTGCCTATTTAAGATAGATTGATAATTTTTTTTTGTTGGAAAGGGGATGTTTCACGTAGGCACCTTATGTACAAAATATTCGATTATCCAGCATTTAACTATCCGGAATAATTAATTAACCGGATCGTTTGAAAACAAATGTCCGATATAATTGTTTTTAATAGAGAACGATCTACTTTTCCAAAAAATGGCAGAAACAAATCGTTATTCAGCTTTTATTCATCCGGAAATATCGATGAATCGGACTTTAAAAAAAAAAAAAAATCATTTTTGGATCGAAATTGTCCTTGTCCAACAATGAAATTTCGTTTACTCGACGTTTATTAAACCTGATAATTTCATAGTACAATATCTGGGACGTAGAAAAATGTAAGAAACAACTTGTGTTTCCTGTTGAATAATAGCAGGGAATGAAGACCCCGGCTAACCAGCTTGGTTACCGAGCTTTATAATTTAGTAGGGGACGAAACAATATTTTTACAAAGTGTAACAAAATTTGTGAACGAATTAAAAAAAAATTATAACGTTTTATATGTAATGTATATTTATAAAAGAACAGCAACAATCTCGATATCAAGATTTAGGGTTTCTACACGATTTGAGACTTATGAGATCAAAAATCTCTTTTAAACAAAATATTCTGTGTGTCTGTAAACGTAAATAAGAACATATAATGCTTAAAACTTTTCACGCGAATTTCCTTTTACAATATTCTTCAAACAATAGCCTATTGACTTCGAAACTGTTGGCGCAAGCCCACTCGTAATCTCTAGATGCCAGTTTCAGACAAAGCTCTAACCACTTTAAGTAGTTTTAAGGAGATTCGGGCTCTGCGACGAAAACTTCCCATTTTATCCCACTAATTAGCACGGTCTTCTTGTTGCTTTTTCATGTCAACGAGCTCCTCCTGGGTACGAGATTAAACTCAAAATGGCGAATAACTTTTAATTGACTCTAGATACAAGCTCTCTTGCCGCCACTTCACTGAAAGAAACCCAACTTTGGGTGCGTCCCAGAGATTATATAAATACTTCAAACTTGTTGGGAAATGCTACTTGGCTTCGGAACTTTATTTCAATCACGTGATCGAAATGGCGTGTAGTCGAGATTATGTAACGGCGAAATATTTTCAATTGGTTTTGGAATGTTTCTGGTTTGTGGGTATTTAAACTTTTGTAAGAAGTTTGAGTTACTTTCCTAATAATAACTAAGGAACTTGACGAAAACTATAAATTTTGAAAAGTGTTCGTTTCGTTTTAGTGTCACCGCGGGAAATTGCATGACTGTTTTATAAATATAATCTGCAAAAATGTTTTTACTTAGGAAGAAAAGTAATTATATTTATCATTTATTAGACGTTTCACAAAAGAACTTTTAATAGTTTCGCTCAGCATTGGTATTTACAAATTATTTTTTATTAAAATATATCTTTGTTGGTAATTCCATTTTCATCCATTTTCTATTAAGTACAAAATGCTTTCTTTTGTTTTTTAAAAAAAATTTGTGTGTTACAGCAACCCCAAACTTTAAAATTTTTACATGACGAAACTATAAAACAATTATATACGCAATTGATATTCATCTTAGTATTTTATATTTGCATAGTGTAGAATTAAAAAGCAGATTTCTTTTGTCAGAAAAGTCTAAATACAAATGAATTTTTGAGTTAAAAACAAAATGCGTTAATTAAGAAAATTAACAAGACAAGCAATAAAAATATAGTTCTGATTAAAATTCTGAGGGCTGAATTCCTTTTAAAGATTTTAATCATATTTTTAATGAATGTTTGGAAGCGTATTAACTTGTCTTCCTTCGTGACTACCGATCCCAGGGCAATCGAAAAAATGAATATAAAATTAATTATTTTATAAAATGTTCTTTTTTAATTATTCAAATAATTTAGTTTAGAGTTATTTTTGTAATGCAAGGCGATTATTATTCTAATTAAAATTTTCAATTATATATAAATATTTTAGTAATATAAATTTTTTTAAATTAAAATATATGTTTAATTATTCCACTGACGCTCACACAATTTTCGCAATTGTAAAGTAGTTTTCACTTGTTGGATATTTAAATTATTTTTCCTAGGTGTGTTATTTAAATTAATTAATTCATTTTTTAATTAATTATAAAGATACATCTTGTAAGTTGTACCTCAAACTATAGAATTAACAAAAATATTGTAAAGTGGAGTATTTTTATTAATTAAAAAATTGGGGGATTGCATATTGATAAAAAAACCTGCAGTTCCTTAGACGTATATATACGGCTTTGAGCGTCAGAGGGTAGAGCATATATGAAGCTTTTGATAGAAATATTTTGGGTAAAAGAAGTCTAGAATATTCCTTTAAAATATTTGTCGAATAACATATGAATGAAGTAATTAATATATATAGCAGACTATATATGAATAGTAAATCCAGAGAGAGCATTAACTTAAGAGGTTTCATGTCAAACTGAGTAGATTCTTATGAGTTATTCGTTTTATTAGATTTGAAGTTTTAAAGCAATTTTAAATGAACGCACAATGATTCAAATTCACACATTTTAACTACGAATATTATTTAGGTCTCCCTTTGGCCACAAAAATTTGAGAATCATTAAAAGACCGCCAAAATGAATTACGACTCTATTTATTAGCATTGCACTATCCTATATAAATTAAGAAGATTGTCTATTTGTAGATTTGTATTTTATGCAAATCGACAGTTTTATTTAAAGCTTGATAAAATTTTGCATATTTGCCTTCAAAACAAGAGTTAGGTCACCGTCTACATGAAATCTTGAACAAACTACCTCCCACTCCGTTTCACACCCCTTAATTCGCTTAACCCTTTCGACTTCTTACTAAAACTTAATTAAAAAAATGGAATATTGTTACAATATTCCAACATTGTAACATAGTAATATCTTACATAGTTAGCTGTGAGGATGGATTAACCCATCCATTTTGATTGGCTGATGAGTAAATATCGCCAAAATGTCGCCAAATTAATAAACATCACGTCAAATGAATAAAAAAAAATCACCAAATGAATAAAAATATCGCCAAAACGAACTAAAGTATGGTCATATATGTAAAAATATCAAAGAGAAGTGTCTGTGGGTTTGGTGGGTGTTTACAAATTAATAATTTTATTCCGAGGCAACATTTTTCACCGGATAATGACAGGCACTTAAGCTAGTTTGTTTTACAAATATCCTTATAAATTAAAAAAAAAACAATCTCAGCACGTCTTAATATTAATTATAAACTTGAATAAATTATTCACAGATTATTTTCCACTTTTCCATCCACTTTTTTTCTTCCGAATACCTCATCGTAAATAGCAACCCGATCGTGTTTATCTTTTCATCATCCGCTGACCTCACCTGTCAAAATTTATCTCTGAAAATGCAATTAAAGCTCGAACGAAGCGCAAAAACAACCGCCAATTATCTATAGCCTATGACCCAGACCATTTGTACCCATCCCGCCTTCTGCAATAATTAAGATATTTCTTGTCGCCTTAACTGCACTGATGAATTCCCTTCACTTCATTAAAGTAAGAGGAATTAGGTGAATAATTTATATACCGTTTGCTTTTAAAATGGGAGCATTTTTAACGGGGATTCTAAGTGAGTTGTGCTGCATTGGGAATAGGAGATGGGTGTGTTTTTTAAGTAATGTAGGTCAGGGGTGTAGGGTTTCTTTTCTGCTCATATAAATTTAAGTGGGGGAGTCCAATTTGTGTGATTAATCGCTGTTGATGATTTAGGAAGAAGGAATGTCTAATTACTCTTTCGGACGTTTGAGATAAGGTAAACGGTTTGGGTGCGCGTTTTTTTTAAGATAGGATGCTGTTAGTGTGACATACAAAAAATGACATGCATAGAACAATTAAGGGATCCAATGTTAAAAAACACAGAAAAAAAGCATATGTGTAATTTCTTTCTTATAGTACATTGTAAAAAAAAATATACTTAAAAATGAGTACCTGAACATACTCGTTTTTCTATGAGTGCAATTGCATCGTAAATGAGCGATGGCGTGCTTAAATGTAATTAACAGTACTTTCTTACAAATGAGCAGTGTAATTTAATATTGCTAATCTCAACTTCTGTTGGAGCCATCTTAACAAAGCGACCTGACAAATTTAAAATAGTTATTCAAAAGATGGTTTTCTACATTATTTGATGTCGATTGCTTAAATGGAAACTAAGTTCAATTATCTAATTTTACATTATTTTGGTACATCTTTTTAACCAATTGTTTTGTTTATAACTAGTTCACGTCGTAGTACAACGGGGTCATTCCATACGAAAACACCCATTTGAGAATTAATTTGTTGCTCCATAGTCACAGATTTTTTTGAAATTTATACCACTGTTAAATATCATAATCAAACCACCAAATTTCAAATATTTTTAAATTTTATTGAAAAGGAGCAGAGTTATAGCCATTTGAAAATCAGCCATTTTTCTCAAAAGGCGGCCATCTTGGATTTACTACGATGTCTAAAAATGCTTCTAATATGAGAACCAGAGGATCAAATTGAACAAAATTGGTACCAAATTAAAGAAAAATAAACAAAGAACACATATTTAATATCTGAACACTTTCTAGTATTCATTTTAATAGTTTTTACTCTATTCAAAGTTAAAAAAGTGCTTTAAAAATTTGTCCAGTTTAAGGGGCCATAAAAAAAATGGCTCACTTTTTATTTTGCTATAACTTGGTAAATATATTATTTGATATGTCTATATTTAATACAAAAAAAATCTCGAGGGTATTATTCTTGATTGCAAAATAAATTGATATAAAAAAAGTTCTCTATTTTATACCCAAAATAGGGCTATTTGCAATAAAATCTGGCTATTTATTGTTAAACCTGGCTTTTTTTTTTACACTTTTCAAAGTTGGGAACTATGACATGAGAGATAGTATGCTATATGCATAACATATAATGAAATTCTGCAACATATTGCAAGGTCAAAGCAATAACTGTCTCTTTGCATCATTTTTGTTTTAGAATATATGACTTCATCTTACATTCTAACCAATCAGATCAATATTACACAATCTTTTACACTAAGTGTGAGCAATTCCTTTTTGATCAAGTTCATTTGAGTTAGTTTTGTCTAGATGTGAAGTTGTCCAGATATTAAAGTGTTGTAGTTTAATATTAAGTGTATTGCAGAAATGGCTTGTTTTGTGTGTAAGAAACTTAATGTGACATACGAGTTTGTTTTAGTGCTTAAATGTTCTTCGAATGATTTGGAATATTAAAAAGGAGATTATATTATTTAGAAATCGATGATGAATGTTATGTTAGTGGAAATAACTGCAAGACCCATAAAGATAATTACTTGAAATAGTACAAACTGATACAGAGTACATGTTGTGACCCACTTAATAACCATCCTTGCAACATTTTGAAGGAAGAGTTAATGCTTTATGATTATTTAGCGATACATTTTGAAATAACTTAAAAACAGTGAGATAAAACTGATCCTGCGAGTTGAAAAAAATTATTACAACAGTTGATGAATTTGTTGATCTACATTAATAGGGAAATTGATTTCTTTGTATACACATAAATTTTTTACAAAAGCTCAGAGTAACTACTTTAAGAACTCTAATGCCGAGTTATTGGCAGATAAGGCCATTATTGTTGCAGATTTTTCCGAAAATTATGTGTGTGTTGGGCAAGATGCTGTTCGAGTAAAAACCTCGAGGTTTTACTCGAACAGCATCTTGCCTACATTTAATAGGAAAAAATTCGAGAGGCTATTATGCGTCATAGCAAAAACAAGTCATGCCAAACATATGACATTAATTCGGAAAAATGTTTGCAAATACCAATTGCATTAAAATGTTTATACATGTATTTAATCATACTTTTTGTAGTCTTCAAAAGCCAATATATTCAATCTACAAGATTTGGATAAAATTTTAATTGATTTATTCTCCAATTTTGTGATCTGATATGTTTTGCGTGTAGTTGTCGTTGGAAGAGTTACAGGTTGATTATGTGTTCATGTGGAATCCAACATACATATGTGTGGTTTGGTCATATGTATGAACCTGGGCCATGAGGATGCATGAACATAATTTTATAGTTATCGGTATTCTTCCAAAAAACCCAAAATGTTCCCAATCCTCCAGTTATTTCCTTAAAACAAAGGTAATATATTGTTCTGTTTCAAATGTAATGGTTTTATATTTTCTTCAAATGCCATAGTAGCTATGAAAGTTGATGATGAACCTGATACCCTGGAAATCTTTAATTGTGATTGATTTATTGGCACTAAACAGTGATTTGTTCTAGTTCCTGGAATTGTGTCAGCTAAAGCATATCTTTTTTCGAATTTCTGACTGGCATTTCAATCTCACAATGTTGTGTCATGTATAAGATGGTCACTGATTATGGACATAGAAATAGTTTTTATAGTTCCAATACTATCTTTTGCATAGACAAGAAAGAGGTGGAATGTTGCTTGTTCTTTTTCCCAATGGACACTTCGAACAGCATCTTGCCCAACACACACATAATTTTCGGAAAAATCTGCAACAATAATGGCCTTATCTGCCAATAACTCGGCATTAGAGTTCTTAAAGTAGTTACTCTGAGCTTTTGTAAAAAATTTATGTGTATACAAAGAAATCAATTTCCCTATTAATGTAGATCAACAAATTCATCAACTGTTGTGATAATTTTTTTCAACTCGCAGGATCAGTTTTATCTCACTGTTTTTAAGTTATTTCAAAATGTATCGCTAAATAATCATAAAGCATTAACTCTTCCTTCAAAATGTTGCAAGGATGGTTATTAAGTGGGTCACAACATGTACTCTGTATCAGTTTGTACTATTTCAAGTAATTATCTTTATGGGTCTTGCAGTTATTTCCACTAACATAACATTCATCATCGATTTCTAAATAATATAATCTCCTTTTTAATATTCCAAATCATTCGAAGAACATTTAAGCACTAAAACAAACTCGTATGTCACATTAAGTTTCTTACACACAAAACAAGCCATTTCTGCAATACACTTAATATTAAACTACAACACTTTAATATCTGGACAACTTCACATCTAGACAAAACTAACTCAAATGAACTTGATCAAAAAGGAATTGCTCACACTTAGTGTAAAAGATTGTGTAATATTGATCTGATTGGTTAGAATGTAAGATGAAGTCATATATTCTGAAACAAAAATGATGCAAAGAGACAGTTATTGCTTTGACCTTGCAATATGTTGCAGAATTTCATTATATGTTATGCATATAGCATACTATCTCTCATGTCATAGTTCCCAACTTTGAAAAGTGTAAAAAAAAAGCCAGGTTTAACAATAAATAGCCAGATTTTATTGCAAATAGCCCTATTTTGGGTATAAAATAGAGAACTTTTTTTATATCAATTTATTTTGCAATCAAGAATAATACCCTCGAGATTTTTTTTGTATTAAATATAGACATATCAAATAATATATTTACCAAGTTATAGCAAAATAAAAAGTGAGCCATTTTTTTTATGGCCCCTTAAACTGGACAAATTTTTAAAGCACTTTTTTAACTTTGAATAGAGTAAAAACTATTAAAATGAATACTAGAAAGTGTTCAGATATTAAATATGTGTTCTTTGTTTATTTTTCTTTAATTTGGTACCAATTTTGTTCAATTTGATCCTCTGGTTCTCATATTAGAAGCATTTTTAGACATCGTAGTAAATCCAAGATGGCCGCCTTTTGAGAAAAATGGCTGATTTTCAAATGGCGATATCTCGGCTTGTTGTCAATAAAATTAAAAAATATTTGAGATTTGGAGGTTTGAATGTGATATCCAACAGTGGTATAAATTTTATAAAAATCGGTGACTATGGAGCAACACCCGTTGGGTGATTTCACGTGGAATGACCCAACGGATAAGACACTGGACTGCGGTACATAAGCATATGGGTTCGATTCCCAGTAAGTCTTGGTTGTAAACTTGATTGTAGCCTATGTAGGCTAGAGTATGGTCTTTTTTATTCATATTTACTCAGTGTACACATTTTTGAGTACATATCTTTTTCAAAAATGAAACTTATATTCGGAGTTATGATAAACATTGAATGTAATAAAAAATGAGTACATTTGACTTTATTTTGAGTACCTATTTTTAACAGTGTGGAGAAATAAAGTGTGGAGAAATAAAGTTTATCTAGATATAATTCAATTTAATTGATTTTTAAACGAGTCATATTATTAAATATATCTTAATTTTAAAAGTTACATATTGTACCAGGTCTTAACCATGTCTCTTTCGATATTGTAATTTTGTCAGAGAAAATTAAACATAAGAATTTCAACTTGATATTTTAAGTATTAAAATAGAATAGTATGAATGATTTTGTATTATATTTTTTAAGGCTTCATTGTTAGCACAGGAATTGTTCTATTATGACTTTTTTTAAAATTGTAAATACAATAGTTTTTTTTTCATACTTGTTTTTATTGGAGAACTGTACTATTAAAAAATAGGATGCTATACTTGAAAATAAGTAAAATGTACTTATTTTTGATTTCATTCGATGCATAACTAATGAGTTTGAATTTTGAAAATGACATGTACTCAAAAATGAGTAAATGCTTGTCTACATAGGCTGCCTTTATAAATCACTTTTAATAAATATTGGTATTTTCAACCAAGTCTTACCGGGAATCGAACCAGATCCTCGCTACCGTAGTCCACTTTCTTATCCGTTAAACTACAAGGACGACATTAAGAAGTTATAAACAGCAGAAATGTTAAAAAAGGTATGCCAAAAGATCGGGAAGTTTGAGTTGCAATAACTCAGTTTCTATTTAAGCAATCGACATAAAATTATGTGTAAAACCATCTTCTGAACTACTATTTTAAGTTTGGCAGATTTCATTAATCGTTTGAACAGAATCTGTGATTTGGAATATAAAATCACATTGATGCTTTTTTAGAAAGTACGGTTACTTGCATTTGGGTATGTCATATGCCCGTTTATGATGCAATTATTCTTAAAGAAAACGAGTAGGTTCAGCGTTTTTACATAACTTTTTTTACGGTGTGATATGTTCCTTTTTTCCTCTGTTATATTTTTGCTTTTGTATTTGTATGAGGTATTAGAGTATCCTAGAGTAAATTGGGCAGTTATTAGCTTTATTAAGGATTACCATTAGCTTAATCAAGAATTAGCTCTTCCGATATTCACTATAGTAAACTTAAAATATAAATTTTTATTAGGAGTCTAGTATGATTGAACTATGACCTTTTACTTCACTTATTTTATTTTCCCAAATTATTATGAGGCCTCCGTGGCCGAGTGGATAGGGGCGTCAGCTGGGAATCCAAGGGGTCCCCGGTTCGAGCCTTTGCGCGGACTAGACTAAAGAATAGTAAAAAGTAGTGATATTGCGATCGGAAGGTTGCCAATTTCGCTATCAAAATACTAGAATGTCGTCCAAAACATCCACAAAAATTAACGGCGTGTATACGGGATTGGTGCACGATAAATCTGATCGGTGTCCAAAGTCCCGACGTCTATTGAAGGCGTTGGGTGCCAGCTCAGATGTTGTTCTTGTCATCTGCCCATGGTTAAAAAATAAGAGGCATCGTTCCCGGGTCTTTCCTTCGATATAGGCCCCGAAGCGTCGCCAATAGCCCACTGTTCATCTCTAGTGCGACGTTAATTAATTAAACCAAACCGAAAAAAAAACAAATTATTATTATTATTAATGCATTGCGAAAAAGCCATCTTTATGATATTTTAGTTAGTAAACTTTAAATAAAGTTTCTTTGTATGTACAAGGATTTTATGACATTTAAAAATAAAAATTAAAGTCATATTTCTCGGGATTTGTTTCACTGATAACTAAATATCCTACCTATTATTAAAGGGCTATTTATTTATGTTTGCCCAAGCAATTTTCCCCCATCACGCAATGTTCAAAGACTTGAAAGGTTAGGGATCATTATATTATGCTAATATGCCGCATCTATGAATATGTTACAGATTATGGCCACCTAATTGTCTCGGTGAATGATGACGCGGCTTAGAAACATTAGCATGTTAATGCTAATCTTGATCGCTTTGGTTGTGTTGTGGGACTAAAGACAGACTTTAAGGAGGAGTAATTGGGGAGTTATTGTTGTTTATTATATACATTTTTTTCTTTTAAAAATAATTAATTTCCATTTATGACGTTAATACTTAAAATTAAATAGTATTGAATTGGGATTCAAAAAGTAGAAATTATTATAATAATTTTCAAATAAAAGTGATAGTTTTTATATGTAAATGTACTTAAAATGGTTAATAATGCCAGAACGAAAGTTTTAATAAAAATTATGAACTTTTAAAAAATAGAGTACCAGGAAATAGTATAAATTATTTATGGTTGTCACTTTAAATATTCAAATTTTGAGGTATACTTTACAAATAAAAGTAATACTATAGAATAAGAAGTAAGTTGTAGTCAGTTGTTTTAAAAAAATATTCACGTAGAATATTGTGCACTGTAAAAAAAGGTATTTAAAAATGAGTAACTGAACATACTCGTTTTCTTTGAGTGCATCGTAAATGAACGATGACGTACTCGAATTTAAGTAATCGTACTTTCTCAAAAATGATTAACGTGATTTAATATTGTTAATCTCAGTTTCTGTTCAAACCATTTTAACAAAGCGACCTCAGAAGAAGCTTCAGAAGATGGTTTTCCACATTATTTGTTGTCTGTTGTTTAAATTTAAACTGAGTTATTACAACTCAATTATCTTACCTTCCATTCTTTTGGCACACCTTTTTATTTTTTCTGTTTATAAGTTCTTCACGTCGCCCTGGTAGTACAATAGATAAGGCATTGGGCTGCGGTTCCATAGGATCTGGGTTCGATTCCCGGTTATTCCCAGTTGTAATTGTTGATTTTTATTGAAAGTGATTAATGAAGACAGGCTATGTAGGCAAGCAAATCCTCTTTTTATTATTATTTACTCATTTTTGAGTACATGTCTTTTTCAAAAATGAAACTTATGTATTCGGAGCAATGATAAGCATCGAATGTACTAAAATATGAGTACATTTGTCTTATTTTTGAGTACCTATTTTTAACAGTGTAGGATTTGAATCTAATATATTTTTAAATTCGGATAACGGGATATAGTATCACTCATTTATGGTTGTTACTTTAAATATACAAACTTTGAGGTAAACTCTACAAATAAAATTAATACTACAGAATAATAAGTTGTAATCGCTTAGTTTTTTTAAAAAAATATCTATATAAAATATAGTATGGGTCCTTTTACTGAACCCTCCTTTTAGCTTGTTAAGTTTTATACCGTGTCACCTTTGTGGTGACTGGTGTATGATTTGTCGGCCACGCTCTTGTTGACTCAATTTATTTCAGATTTTTATTTAAGATCAGGTTTAAAGATAATAAATAAGTTGATGAATGCCATAGTATTTAGTAAAAACAAATCAAATTTAACGATGCTAGTTTAACAGCAAAATATTCATATTTTAAAGTAAATTAACAGTATGGATAAGGAGCACACGAGAAACGTGCGTTGTTACTTTGGTCGCCAGTCTGGGAATGTTCATGTTCAGTCAGCGTTTATTGGAATCGGCCGCTCCTTTCGTGGGGTTTCTTTTTTGTTGTCGATCTCCCATTTGGTGCTGGGTGTAAACGCAGAAGGGGAACCATGCATCGAATTGCAGTGTCGCTGCAGATCGTTCTAATATATCCGAATATTAGTCCGCTTTCTTCTGATTTATTACGATTAAAATTTTGTTTTTAAGTCAAATGAAAAAATACATTGGAAATATATATATTTTTATAGTTAAATTTCATCTTTTAATTAATATATAGAAAAAAACTCGACTTTCTTTCCTTCCCGACCTTTTTTTGATTATTTTACCAAGTCACATAAAAATAGGTTCATTATTTGCTAAGTTTCACACGTAGAAATCTCACTTGTGAAATTAAATCTGTAATGTCACAATCTCAATTCAGAATATTGTAATAATATTAGTACGGATACCCCAAAAGAGAAAAAATATACAAAAACAACAAATCTAAATTGTTTTTGTAATATATTTTAACTTTTTGCCGTTGTTTATCTATCGTTGTTTTTTATGTGTCGAACGCATATTTAGGAATTTGGGTCCTTTTTCATCTAGATTTTATATATTCTATTTGAATTCCAAAAAAAAAATTAACATATATTCTAGAATTGAGAGTTACACATCGGCATGTATTTGCGTAAGTGAGAATCTGAAATGACAAGTATGACCATGTGTAAAAGAACTGGAATGAAACATTCGCTTTGTCGAGAAATGTGTCCAGTCATCTGAATAGAAACTCACTTTAACTTAGAAGGGGGAATGTGAGAATTAAACTATGCAAATGACATCGAAAGGGAAGTGTCGCTCGCGAAGAAACAAAAACGCCTTTCTTTGTGATGCAAATCAACCGAAAAGAGAGAGATTTTATGATTTCTGAATTCACCGTCTTTTGTGCACAACGAAAGATGGCGGGAGTAGTAAACTTGGAAAAGTATATGATATATATTCACTGAAAAATCATTGCATAAATGAGATGTTGGAAAATGATGTTATATGCTAAACATATATTTCTTGCGTATATTATATATCTAAATTAAAAGTAAGATAAAAGGTTTTAATTGAGGTGGTTTAGTGAGCTTCTGAATGTATAGACTGTACCACATATGTAAAAAAAGCATACGTTGACTTAGAAATAATTGATTTGTATAAACTTATGGAAGTTGTAAATAATTTTATTTAATTTATAAATATTTTAGTCATAATAATTATGAATTACTAATTTATAAATGTGAAAGCGCCGGAGCCTAAATGGCCATACCTTATTTTATCCAAAAATATGGGCAGACAAATGTGTCGATTTGTATAAACTTATGGAAGTTGTAAATAATTTTATTTAATTTATAATTATTTTAGTCATAATAATTATGAATTACTAATTTATAAATGTGAAAGCTCGGGAGCCTGAATGGCATACCTTTTTTTATGCAAAAATATGGGCAGACAAATGGGTCGATATGTATAAACTTATGGACGTTGTATATAATTTTATTTAATTTATATTTATTTTAGTCATAATAATTGTGAATTACTAATTTATAAATGTGAAAGCGCCGGAGCCTGAATGGCCATACCTTTTTTTATCCAAAAATATGGGTAGACAAATGTGTCGATATGTATAAACTTATGGAAGTTGTAAATAATTTTATTTAATTTATATTTATTTTAGTCATAATAATTGTGAATTACTAATTTATAAATGTGAAAGCTCGGGAGCCTGAATGGCCATACCTTTTTTAATGCAAAAATATGGGGCAGACAAATGTGTCGATTTGTATAAACTTATGGAAGTTGTATATAATTTTATTTAATTTATAATTATTTTAGTCATAATAATATGAATTACTAATTTATAAATATGAAAGCGCCGGAGCTTGAATGGCCATACCTTATTTTATCCAAAAATATGGGCAGACAAATGTGTCGATATGTATAAACTTATGGAAGTTGTATATAATTTTATTTAATTTATAATTATTTTATTCATAATAATTATGAATTACTAATTTATAAATGGGAAAGCTCGGGAGCCTGAATGGCCATACCTTTTTTATCCAAAAATATGGGCAGACAAATGTGTCGATATGTATAAACTTATGGAAGTTGTCCATACTTTTATTTAATTTATAATTATTTTAGTCATAATAATTATGAATTACTAATTTATAAATGTGAAAGCCCCTGAATGGCTATACCTTTTTTTTATCCAAAAATATGGGCAGACAAATGTGTCGATTTGTATAAACTTATGGAAGTTGTAAATAATTTTATTTAATTTATAATTATTTTAGTCATAGTAATTATGAATTACTAATTTATAAATGTGAAAGCGCCTAAATGGCCATACCTTTTTTTATCCACAAATATGGGCAGACAAATGTGTCTATTTGTATAAACTTATGGAAGTTGTATAATTTTATTTAATTTATAATTATTTTACTCATAATAATTATAAATTAATAATATATAACTATAACAGCGCCGGAGCCTGAATGGCCATACTTTTTATCACCCGAAAACAATGACAGACAAATGTGTAAAAAATATTATGCTACAAATGCTCAATCGTCAAATAAATAAAAGCTTAATTTCCTCCCCTTTCCGTTGCCATTTTAAGACAAGTTCTGGCGTAACTGTACATTAACTCTTTGGGGTCCAGTTGGGGTATGTTCTATTTGGAACCATTTAAAAGGTACCTTATCTGTCAACATACGAGTGTATTTATATTTAATAGTAAATGGCATCCTTATATTAAGAAAATTAATTTTTAATAGGAACACGCTCTAAAAAAAGAAATATATAGTTGTGAAAATTTATTATTACTCCTCCTTTTTCTGTTACTAAGGATCTGTGTTTTTTATTAAATAGTCTTTTTCTTTCATTAAGTTTCATTGGTGCCAAGTGGCACCATAGAAGTTTCATGTATCTAATTAGGTCCCACTAGGCCTCAATGATGCCAAATGTTCACCAATAAAAATTTCATTAAAAATTAAGATATGTATTTTTAACGAATATTTATCTTAATCTAGCCTAAAAATAGGCATAATTTCAGAAAATAAAAAGCTTCTACTGGTAAATAAAAAGGCTGGTCACGAAGGATTAATAATAAAAGTAATTGTAAATGAAAAAAATGGGCAATGTAAGAGTTCGTCGTATGCGAACGGTTTTCTTTTTGAAATGGTATTAAACAGGTTCGTTTAGAAAATGCTTAAAAAATTTGAATTGTCATTAAGACAATCGAATGTAATATGGTATAAATATAAAGCTATTCATAAAAGTGTTAATAGTTTGATGTATTTATAATCGGATGATCGTTGAAAACTAATTAAGTCTACTTTTTTTGTTTTTTAAGGCTTGAAAAGAGAAGTAAACTGTTTTACGACATATTATCTGTTTTTAATGATGCACATCAAGACTGAATAAAAACTACTTTTAGTTAATTAGTGCTTAATTACTGATGTTTACTTTAATATATTTTTTATTACATGCACTTTTTGTTAACTTCATTAAAAAACGTATTATTTTTCTACTATTTTATTTTTTTATCATTAGTATCTATCTCTTCAAAGTAACTTTTATGATAATTTAAAACTGTACTTAACGATAATTACTTGCTTTAGGTTATTATAAGAGATTAGCATTCAAGTAATAATTTCATTTTAATACCTTCTCGTGCGTGTCCCTAAGGGAACGGCTTTGCCCCCCCAAGACACACCAAACCACGCATTTTATTGAGGAAAAAAATAAACTCCCAAAAGAATCCTTCCGAAACTTTATCACTTCTAGAAACCGGTTTCAGAGTCATTAATTCACATAAAACGGCTGCATAAACTCCGAAAACAAGTGCTGATCTTCAAGAAAGAGCTTTTACCCTTATTCAGATTAAATTACTGGATACAGAGGGAGGGAGAGAGCCCCAGGTAGCAAACATTTGCAGACGATACAAAAGGATCCTTTCTTCTCTGGTCTTTCTTGCTTCTCTATCCATTAGACCGAACCCACCCACACCCTGGGTCGATTTTGGGGGATGAGGAGAAATGTATTATTCGCAAGAGCAAATCAAGTGAAATTGTTAGAGCCAAAGAAGAACTCAAAAACTACAAAATCGCCAATCTAAATAAAAAAAGTAGACGGTAAAATAAACATGTGCGTGCACTGTAAACAAAAATGTACTTAACAATGAGTATGTGAATCTACTTATTTCTCTTTGAGTACAATTGTATCGTAAATGAGCGATGACGTACTCAAATTGAGGTAACTGTACTTTCTTAAAAATGAGAAGTGTGGTTTTATATTGTTAATATCAGTTTCTGTTCAAGCCATCTTAACAAAGCGACCTGACAAACTTAAAATAGTTGTTCAGAAGATGGTTTTCACATTATTTGATGTCGATTGCTTAAATGGAAACCGAGTTATTACAACTCAATTATCTTACCTCCCATTCTTTTGGCACACCTTTTTGACATATCTTCTGTTTATAACTTCTTCATGTCCCCCTGGTAGTTTAACAGACTGCGATGCTTGAAGATTGAAGGTTTGTGAAGGTTGTTGCTTGAAGGTTTGATTCCCGGTAAGTCTTAGTTGTAATTGTTGATATTTATTGAAAAGGATTTATGAAGGCAGCCTATGCAGGTTACTACCTTCTCTTTTTGTTAATTTTTACTCATTTTTGAGTACATGTCTTTTTCAAAAACGAAACTTATGTTTTCGGAGCTATGATAAGCATCGAATGTGCTCAAAAATAAGAACATTTTACTTTTTTTTTAGTTCCTATTTTTAACAGTGAATAAAAAAAGTTGACACTAAAAAAAAAACTGCGTATGGTTCTAAATCTAAATTTAGTGGATTTATGTATATTGAAGGCTCTTTTCGTCAGAAAATTTGCCTGTTATTCTTACGAGGGTAACTAAAATGACACACCATAAAAAAAATAAGCCTTTGTCCTCATTAAATGAAAAATAGCTAATAAAGGGATTTTCAAATATGGATTTTTCCCGGGATAACCACTGAGCTAGATTAATATAAACACTGGAGTGAGGACTTTACCGTGGCCCGCGAATGCATACTATTCGGAAGAGAAGATTGAGAAAACACTCGACCTCGGCTATTGCACATTTAGTCGTGTTGCGTTGGTCTTGAGTATTTGATTAATTAATTAATATTTTTGTCTTCTTTTTCTTTGTAAGTAAGAAAGTAAATATGGAAAAACCTTAAATGTGTACCATATAATATATTTTTGAAACCCTAAATTGTATTTTTAATCTTCGCAAACCTATTCAAAAGGATTATTTTTTATACCTTGGCTCAAAAAGGTGTAAAGAGGTCGCGTACGTTTAATCTTCACTTCTGTGTCTATAATAATATTTTAGCTCAGATGGAAAAACTGAATTTTCATGGAATATACATGATATGGGATAGCCCCCTAACGTAATTTTTTTATCAAAATAAATGCATACATTAAAAAGTATTGTTCGGACAAAACATAAAAACGGAGCGCTAAAGTAAGAGTAATAAATTGTAATAACTCAGTTTCTTTTTAACATATCGACATGTGAAAAACCCTTTTCTGGATTTTCTATTTTAAACATATCAGGTTTCAACTAAAAAAATATTGATTTTACTTCATTTAAAAAACACTGGGGTGTTTTTTTTATGGTTATAACAAATTGTCTAGATGAGTTTACAATTCTCAGCAAAACAAGATCCTTCTATGAGTATCTGCAAAATAATATCCATAGTACTGAAATAGGAGCAATCAAATACAGATACCTTTGTAATTTTATTAATAACTATTAAAAACAAAACTATAAAACTTGTATTTTGAATTAATTTGGATTTTAAAAGTATGAAAATTCGCCAAATTG
Source organism: Troglohyphantes excavatus (assembly GCA_963932185.1). Classification (NCBI taxonomy): domain Eukaryota; kingdom Metazoa; phylum Arthropoda; class Arachnida; order Araneae; family Linyphiidae; genus Troglohyphantes; species Troglohyphantes excavatus. The sequence goes on from OZ010671.1 coordinate 44,955,364, forward strand.
GCAAGTTTTTATCAACCTAGCACCGCTGACTTAAAATCAGTTCACAATGCAATTTTATGACGGTCCCGCATTTACGAGTGTTCCTTATTTCATTGAATGCATTTATTTAGTAATTTTGCTGCGAGGGTTCAGTGGTTTGAAAATATATAATGAACTTTATAAAAGGATTTTTACCTGTTTAAAAAAAATCGCTTTTCTAAAGGTGTATTTACTATTTTCTTATTTAACGTTTAATAAGGGCGGCTTAGAAGGCTTTTAACGGCGTATGAAATGTAACCAAAATGCGCCAAAGCGTAATTGAGACACTACATTTTGTATAAAAGTGAAGGAGATTAGAAAATTAGTAACGATTTTACGGCGTCTCTGGGACATCAAAAGCGCAAATGTTTGCCTATAGCATTGATTTGCTTGAATGCATGTGGATTACCATATAAATGAGGTACACTGGTTAACATGCGTGGGTGTAGTGAACACTACACAGTACTTAATTATTTTTTAAAACTGTTTTCTTTCCGTGTGTTTAATATTTTCTAATTTTGTGATTGAAAATATCTGCGTGGACGACTTCTAATTAAGTATTAATTTACGAGTAAATTATTTAGAATTTAAGGGCTTCCAGATTTCACCGAATAAGCGTTTGGATATGAATTAAATCACGCATTAAAATATTTATTTTGATAATATTTAGATTTTAAAGGCATTTAAGTTAAGGGATTTGAATATATAGAATATAATGGCATAGCCTAATTTTTAATGATATTATTTTCTATAGTGCTTATTATATCCTAAAGTACTTAATTTTAATGGAATTTATGATAAAAGAGGAGCATGTTAGAAAGGAAGGACATTGGATTTGATAAAATAATTTACATAGCAAAAAATTACAAACTTTATATAGTTATATACCGAGCTATTTTTATTGTATGTCATATCTTTAAAGACATTTCTTTAGTAGTAAATATACCAGTTTTTATTATGTTCAATTTTTAACATCAGGTGCGCAACTTGAAGATAAATATTATCTATTTATAAAATTTCAACCATTTATATGCAGAGGAAGTATCTACTACAGACACATAGGCACTTTATTTAGTTATTATAAATTTAGTGAAAATAGTACATTGTACATGTACTAACTTTCATTAATTTTGATTTACGTTTTAATTTTTTAAGGGCCAATACGTTTTTAAGTAATACGCGGATTTTTCTAAATCTTCGCAGAAAAAGTTTTTTTTAGACATAAAGATTTGTCCGTGCTTTCCAGTTTTGGAACAAAAATCTATACATCAAGATTTAAATCTTTCATTTTTATACTAAAGCAGTTATATTCACATTTGTTTATTCATTATGCTAGCTTAATAACGAAATGGCTAATCGCAATTTGTATTTTCAATAAAAAAAATAGTAAATTAAAAACAGACTAATACTATTCAAATTTATGCTTCCTGTTAAAACCATTAAATATAAATGTAAATAAACTGCCAAATAATTATATTAAAAAAAAATATATAATATATACCAATTAAACGAAAATAACAATAATGCATATTTAGATAATTAATAGAAAATTTCTTATTTTTTAACATTATTTTCAAATGTATTTAATTATTAAATTATACTAATTAACAGTAAAAAAATCCTGATATATAATTACTTAAATTAAAAATATAAATAGCCTTGTTTCGTTGGCATCAGAGAGAGAGAGAACAATATTACTGAAGCTTCACTCTCTGCTCTCTACATGTTGTTTTTCCTTGTATGTAGTCTTTATGCGGAAAAGCGTAACTTTAGTTGTGAGGTACTGGCTTTATTGGACTTCATAAGGACTCACTGTTTTTCACCTTAGGCTGAATTCGATGGTTAGGATTTAACTCGTTTTATATTTAAATATTAATTGACTTAAATTATAAAAAAATATTGTTATTCTTATTTTTGCGCTTATTTGATTAGCTTTAAACATTTATAAGTTTTGTTAAAAATAGGTATTGATAATCATGTATGACAACTATTTTTTTTTAGCTAGAAAACTATTAAAGTTATATTTCCTCCATTATTTACAGAATTATATTTCATTTAGATATAATTTATAATATATACTTGATAATAATGTATATATTTTCTAAATATTTCAAAACTGAAAAAAATTGGTTAGAATTGAACATAAATGTAAATAAAAAATAAGTTATTAAAAACTTATCATTAGGAAATGATTGCTTAAAAATGTTTTGCAATATTTTTATCCACTTAACATTATTGAAATTTTATGATTTAATTTTTTTACTGTATGCATATAAAATATATTAATATTCTTAAACTATACAGATAATGATTTTTTTTTTACTTTTTTTTCTCTGTTTGCTTTTAAATTGAAATATATCAACTATCTTGGGAGTTTATCTTTTTGCGTTTCAAGACTTTTTGTGTTTAAAAACAGTATTACATTTCAATCAGTAAAAAAAAATTTTCAACTGGTATACATTTATAAACGAACTCATTACAAAATTAGTTTTCTATATACAACTTCAATTTTAATTTAAAGAATTTACAAAAGTTGAGTTCCTTTTAATAAAAATATAAAACCCATTTTAATTGTGCTTTTGTAGGAATTTCCAAATTACAGCCAAGTCGCTCTTTATAAAAGTTTATATTTATTCATTAATTTTAGTTAAAGCGTTCGTTTGTTTATCTAAGCCACAAAAGCGTGTCTGTTTTCGAGCTTCCTATAATAGTTATGAAATAATTAACTGTATAATTAACTGTGGTCGAATGGAATGTTTTGTATGTATATTCCTTTACGTGAGATAATGCATAATTAAATATTTACATACTTTTTAATTGCTGAGAGATTTAATTTAACCATTGTTTGATAAATACTGAAAAATTAATCCTTTTGAAAGACTTTAATGAAATTGCAAATGGGGTTTAGAGTGATGTAAAATATAAATGTTATTCAAATAACAAATGGAAGAGAAGGGCTGAAAGAAGGTGGTAATCTAAAAGTACAGGCAACTCTCGCTATCTCGAACTCGAAGGGAAGTGTATAAAAATTCGAGATATCGAAGATTCGAGTTATTGAAAATCCTATAAAAAAGCTGTTTTGGTTAAAATAAATACAAGTATACTTACACTGCTTTATTTAAAATATCTATCCAAAATACTTTGGGGAGTATTTCTATTTTTTTCGGAATCAATTATATTTTCCAAATGCACGATTGCTTGAAATGTCTCTGATGTTTTCGTTTTCGGCCTCGATTCAATGAATGCATGCATAGTTTTTATGGAATATAGAGCCTCTTTCAAATTTATCTTTGGAGGAGGTTCGCATTATTCATGATCATTCTTCTTCTGAAAGCGATCTCTCATCAAAAGCTGTTATAGAGAGTGCATTGCATTATCGTTTTGTCGTCATTATTCTCAGCGACAAATCAACACCACACGAAAGCCTAAGCAAAAGTGAGAAGGGGTCGAGTGTCACTTTACCAAAAACGCCAGCTGGCTTGAGGGACGATAAACCATTAATCTCCCTTGTTGTACGGTGTGTTAAAGAGGAGGGGATACAGCCCAGGGAATACAGTCTGGCGACATTGAAACAAAAAGGTTAGGCACAGGTAGGAATCCATTGTACATATCCCCTTTCAATAACGCACAATAAGAAAGAGAACTGATAAGAAGGACGTAGCAATTACATATATGCTAAAGGTTCTCCAAAATCTGCAGTTTTGAGAGAAAAATAAAATTTTGAGTTATGAGGAAACTTCAAGTTATCGAATATAAGAACGAAAAACTTCGATTTAAAGAGATAAAATTACATTAAATAAGTAATGAAGGTGCAGGGAAATCGATTTTTTTTGAGATATCGAAAAATTCGAGTTATCGAAGTTCGAGTTATCGCGAGTCTACTGTAATAAAAAATTCATATATCTTTTGTTTACATATATCTTAGAAACTACTGATCCGATTTTGATGAGACAATGAAATCATCAATTTCACCACCAGTGAACTAATAAATGTGAAATAGAATGTTTAACACATTGAAAACTTTTAACTCTGGAATTATCAAATCAATATCTGGTGTATTTCAGTAATTTACATATAATGATTATGTAATTAATAATTTTTCTGAATTTATTTTTTAATAGATATAATTTTTTATACGTTTGTTTGGATATTCTATTCGATATTTTATATGCAATGTTCACGTACGCTTCTTCTTTCTAACAAATAAATATATTTTTGCTGACATGTGCTATTCTTTTTTTAAGTAAGGATTTTCTCTTCATTTTCTATTCGCAGATTGAAACTTTATCCGGTAAGCCTATTTCCTACTTTCGAATATCTAAAAGATTTTTTCAATAGAAAATAAACACGAACATCTAGAGATACTGTATTTTGCTGTTCATCTAAACAGAAAATATTTTTGTCACATCAGTAAATATTTCAGCTGATAATTAAGAATATGTACTTTAACGTAGTTCAAGAAACGAGACATTTTATGAAAAAAAACTTACTTAAGATATTTGTTGTTCTGGAAGTTTTTCAACTGCCGAAGTAACTCAATGTATTTCTTTTAAATTTCGTGTATATTATAAATAATTGAAATACGGGTTATAAATATTGGTCTAGTTGTAGGAATGCAGAAAGGTTTAAATGTATTTAAAAACAAAAAACGATTTTTTTTAAAGTCACCCGGATAAAAGATAATTAATTAAATTTAAAAGGCATTTCTTTAAACTATAAATTAAATTAAAAAAAAAACTTTATTTGTTTTTAAATATTTTCTTTACTAGTTAAGGGGTTACAGTTAAAAATAATATCACACAAAATTTATGATTAGTTGATATAAAATACATTTATATACTTAAATTCCCAGAAATTGGCCTATTGAACTAAACATAAAACTAAGGTTTAGTTCTAATATTAAATACGACATTTAATATATTATGCCATGCAAAAGTAAGATTTATTTTTACATATTAGAAGGCTGATATACGTTATTAAAGTATGCAGGATGCAAATGTGAGTCTAAGCAAAAACCTTCAAAATCCTGCCGCAACCAATAACTCAAACCGCTGGAGACAATTTACTAAATTCGTTTCACATAACTTGCAGAGATTTGCCATGCGCGTAACTATAACGCATAAATAACTTCCCAATCCAAGGGGATAGATAAGTATATTTTCCTTCCACTAGACGATTTTCCTTGTGATGCACAAAAAGCTTTTCAGGATATATTCTGAGAGGAGACGTCTTCAAAAGAGAAATATGTCACCCTATCAAAATGAGAGGAAGATTATCTTCCAAGAATGATAATCGATATATAAGCCTGATTCTTTTGCAAATCGATTCTTTCGTAAATCGATTCGTCGTTTATGATGCATTTTTCTTTTGTGTGCTAAAAATGCCGTTGGATCTGTTTTTTGTTTTTACCTTTTCATTATAATATATTTGTCTATTTTACCCTATGCTATATATAAGAACCAGATAAAGTTCTATGTTAGCTTCCTTTCACTCGTAAATTATTCTATATAATATATAGCGTCTTTATAATAGATGTAACTTCCAAGAAACATCACTATATATATATATATATATATATATATATATATATATATATATATATATATATATATATATATATATAGTTATTATAAATTAAAAAAGTTATTATAAATGCAAAATAAAACTAATTACTTAAGAAATTAGGAAAATGAGCTGCAATTGAATTAAAACTGTTATTTAAAATCCATAATATTGTTTTTAAAAAATTAAAGATTATATGTGATAATATTGAACTTTGTGGTTTATTTATAACAATTGCATATTTTTTTATTTTTATTTTCAAACCCAATAGTAATAAAAATAATAGTCAGGAATATAGAAACTTAAAGTTTAAGTTTTGTGAACACTATTTTGGTGTATTCACATATTCTAATTATTAAAAAATATATTTTTAATTTTCCATTGTGTTTATATAGACAAGAGAACAATAAAAATAATTTAATGACAACAAATTTAATGCTATGTAATCAGTGCAAATGGAATGCTATTTTCTTACTATAGAAACTCAATTGCTTAAAGACCAACAAAAGAGCGCTGTAAGATTTAAAGATAAGATTTAAATTTATCTCCCCATTTGATCACGACATAATAAAGCTTACATATTCTCAAATTCAAAGTTATCATATAAAGAATAAAGACTTTAAGTTATCGTTACATTTTGAAAGAGGACCTCAAAGATTCAAAGCTGTCATACTTTCGCATTATTTTGATTGGTTGCTTTCCTCCCATAAGATAAAATACGTTTTTTTATGTCCAATCAGGAAAGCGCTGTTGTGTTCTGCTTTCAGTATTTCTCCTTCGTTCTTATTTGTCTATAAAATAGTGGCTGGAATTAGTATCACGTGACCGTTACACTTTGAACAGATTGGAGGAGAGAGAGAGAGATAGGGATTGATACGGCTGACACGTAAAATTGTGAACATTATTTAGAGATGTTTTTTGTTTTTGAGAATATGGTTTCCCGCATGAGACTATGGGAATATTTATTATAGTTTTTCAGTAATAGTAGTGTCCCGACATTCTCTGGTATTTTATTTCTTATAAATTATTTTATGATGCTTCAAGGAACGTTTTATAATATTGTTGTCAATTTTATTATCGTAAAAGAAGTTTGACCATAAAAGACCATCGATATATATATATATATTGTTTTTTTAGAAAATATAATCCTGTTCAAATAGTTTAACTTTAACATTGCGTTTTACTAAACGAAATATAATATTTAAAGCAATAAACGCACATTTGAGGTTACTTCATCAAAACACTAGTAGTTTTTTAAATAAGTCAAATGGTCCAAACATAATATTTCTTATTGTAGAGAAATTGTGCTTATTTCTGTTTTAAAGCTTATGAGTTAAAATAATTATTATAATAATTTGATAAACTATTTTTATTGATTTGTTATGTAACTTTTATTTGTTGGTTAATTTAAGTATAACCTCGAAGGTGAAACATATGTATTTGGTATCGAATGTATAAAACCTTAATTCAATGTTCATGGGGTAGATATCTACTTTTTTAGCATATAGCCTTTTATGCAGGAGATATTCTGTGCATCTTTATATGTGACTATCACAAGTTTTACCTGTGATACGATAACCAAATTGATATACAAGTTACTTGTTCACCGCATATGGTGAAACACCACATACACCGAAACTGCTTATGAATACATAAAAAGGTTATGTAATCATAAGCAGTTTCGATATTTCATTTAGTACAATGGAAAATGATCACTGTTTGTAAAACTATTGTAATGATATTTGGTCAAATGAAGTTTCGATTTTTCATTTAGTATAATGGAAAATGATCATTGTTTGAAAACAATTGTAATGATATTTGGTTTTAATTGGTATGATAACGTTCTGTTTAAGGATTTTAATATTAAATCAACTAAATCTGTGTAAGCGAAGATAAGATATATCCGAGAAAAAAAAAGACTTTTAAATACAGGAATAATTTAAAAATTCCCGGGTGAATTGAAGTAAATCGAAATCCATACTTTGTAAATGGCCTTGAAGAAATGCTCTTTTTAATACCGAGTTTTATTCAAATACATAACTAAAAAAATATCGCAACTTGAAAGATTTAAAAGAGAAATCATCAAAATAGCAAAACGGTGCAAACAGAATAGAAAAAAATGTAAAATTCCATTCTACACACTATCGATACGGATTTAGTGTGAATAAACACCTCTGTTCCTTTTTTAACACAAGATTTATACGAAATCAGAATACGATCATCAAACGTAAAACGATTTGCAAGCCTTCCCAATTCCTTTGCTCCTACTTTCTTCCTACCTCCACCCCTACATCTACCCTAGCTCCGCATCGTTGTTACAATCCCTATACAAATCACTGTAATCCTTTTTCACTTCAGTTTGAACTCAAAAAGTTTTGTTTGTTCCGGAGGCATGATTCAATAGTGATTTTTTTTATTCTTTTCAGCCGTGTTTTTCATGGAACGTTAAAGTTTTTTTTTTTTTTTGAAATGCGATAAAACCCTATAATTTGTTTTTTACGATTCTTAAAATTTTTATGCGTGGCTTCTTTTTATTTAAAAAAAAATAGGAATGAAATTTTTAATATAAAAAAAAAGTATTAGGGATTTTTAGAGATTAAAAAAAATTATATTGTCGAAAGAAAATTTTAGTAATTTTTCTCTGAAAAATAGTGAATATACTGATTACGTTATCAATTTCGCCTACAATTGCATACCATTAAACATATTATTTTCCTTTTCATTTAATGACATTTATTTAAAAAAAATACACTTAACTTGTACCTATGGGCTGAGACGATATGTTCCCTATAGAATTTACAGGTCTGGTGAGGTGCTTGGGACAATTTTGACAATGTAGAGGACGGGAAGAATTTTTAAAACATGTGCGGAGGTCTGAAGTATGCTGTTTGCGGCAGAACAGGCAATTTCATGGTTACTTTTATGTGAAGCTTGACTAATGGTTTCTACAGATCGTCTTCAGACAGGTTTTTCAGTTTTTCAACCCCTAGTGACCCTATATTTACAAATTTACCTGTTTTGAGGAAGAATTGCTAACGATCCGTCCGTCATACAGTTACACGCCTCTCTTTGTAAGACAAGTCAGTTTTCAACCCCTAGTGACCCTATATATGCAAATTTACCTGTTTTGAGGAAGAATTGCTAACAATCCGTCCGTCATACAGTTACACGCCTCTCTTTGTAAGACAAGTCGTCCTTCCACAATGCTTTGAGAATTCTATCCTGCTTTTTAAAGCGAAATTTTCTCCCCCCCCCCTCCCTCCACTTTAGCAGTTAGCCCACAGACAGAACAATTTTTATTTTACGGAGCCATGTGAAAAGGCTAAATGTAATTTGTTGGTTTTATTAATGCAATTTTTTTAAAATTTATATTTATGAAAATATAATATTTTTAAATTTAAAGATCTTGTATGCAAATCCGGTTATTTCAATCTTTTCATTTAAAGTGGATTTCTCCCAAATAAAACGTAAATGCCTCCCACATAGTTGATATTGTTACGATGAAATGTATCATATTTTAAATTTCAAATAATAAAAATTTAACATAATATCGCTAAATTTATTTAAAAAGTAATTTATCTTTAATTAATTAAAATCACTGATGATATTTAAAAAAAGTTTTGCTTAAACAGTATAAAGTTGCAATTTAATTTAAACACACACATAACTTAACTTTGTATTTCCTCAACACTAAACGTAAGAATATACCATGATTTTACAAACTTTTTTTTTGTACTTGATAAACAAAAGCAAGATTGTTTTATTTACGAACTAATATAAATTAATATAATGAAGTACTATAGAATTTGTTGTAAATGGTCTTTTTTGTGAAATAAACGATAATATGTGCATTAAAGGAATTAATTTTAAAACATAAAACAAAGTCAAATCTGTTCTTTCAATTCATAAAGTAAACATAAAATTCACAATACACATCAAATACCACTAAGAAACTGCTTACATTCACACTTGAGAATAAAAGTCGAAGCTTCTACAAATATTTTTTATATAAAAATATCTTTTGATTTTTAAGTTAAGAATTCGGCTCTACTACTTCAACGTATAAAAAACAAAATCTCGGCAAAACAACTTTTGATTCTTTTCATCTCAAAATATATCGTCCTCCTCAGTTCTTAAACCTTTGGAGAACATCTCTAAATAACATTTAAATCTACTTTGGAACGGTCTTCCGGTTCCTACGCCGAAATCTTTTGAGATATTTTGTTCTACGAAAATAAAACTGCTGACAGCAGTTGCGATACACCTCAACTCCATGGAAAAGTCGAAATTGAATTTCGCGACGACACCTATAGCTCTGGGAAGGCAGGTGTTGGTTCCATCATTCGAATTTTCATCTAGTTGTGAGTTTCTATCTTGTAATGTATTCTTTTGTGTTTGGCTTTGCTCTTTTTTTTATTTATGTTTGTAAACTCGCCGATATTCTTTGAGAGCCTTTTGAACATTGTAAATAGATTTTGTTTTGTAGGAGAGAATGTGTGAGTTTCCAAATTGAATATTTATTGTTTGCATAAGGAATTGTGTATTACTGTTATTATAAACTTATATTCATCTTTATAAAATTCTAAAATAAGAAATTAAATATGCGAATTTTATTCAAATTAAATATAATATTGGGATTTTTAAGGGAGATCCAAATCCTAATTTGTTTACTAATGAATTCAGACATACAATTTTTTAATGTTATTAGAACATCTTTTTCTGAACAATAATCAAAAACAAAAATATATTTAGCAAATTTATTTTCGTTATTTTTTGCTTTTTTAAAACTTTCATAGACTTTTTTAAAAAACACCAATCTTTCTTTAATTTTTAATGTTTAAAAAAATGATTAAATAACGTAAAGGTATGTACTACAGACGTATGAATAGACTTTTTCAGATTTTGGTTTTAATAATTTTCAAAAACTTATTTTTAGTTCAAAATCTAAAAAATATTCATATTTTTATGTTTAATAATTCGTAAAAAAATAATTTATAACTTAATTTAAAAAAGCTATTCATACGTTTATAAAACAAATATTAGAGCTTCAAAAACTAGTAACAGTTTAGTTTTAAGTTAGTTAGTTACAAAGCCTTAGCATTTTAAACGTGACCAAAATGTTAAAAAAATATTTTGAGTAATTGACGATTATTGCAGACGAAAAGTGTGTAGAAAGATGATAAAGAGTATATAAACATCTAAAAAACATATGTTTCGTTTCTTTTATTGTTTTGAAAACTTACACACCTTCTTAAGTATGTATAGAATCGTTTTACGAAGAAAAAAATTACAATTTTTCCGGAATTTGGGGCTTGGGTCTTACTTAAGTGTATTAGTACGTAAAAGTTCGAATTTTGATGAATATAATACTTTGCGTGCTTAATATGCCACACTTTGTGTGTTTTGTATTCTTGTACTGTAGAAAGTTCGAACATTGAAATTGAATAATATTATGCATTTCAATTTATATTGTTATTTAGTTTGGATAGTGGTGTTATCTTTTGTTTATTTAAAACATCTCAGTTGGAAATAGCTTAATCGTAAAATAATAAGAACGGCTTGACTGATATAATTTGTTACCCAACATAAAATAATTTTTTTACGAAAACAAAAAATGCTTCAGCGTCGCTTGTAGAAATGTTTCATGTATTATTGTGCATTTACACTATTTACTGCAAAAGTCTTTACAAAAAAATTATTAAAATAAACTAATGCAAAAAAATTGTGTGAATGAATGTTTTTAGCGCTATACGTAGGAACGAAAAGGTGTGAGAATATTGTTATTATATGAGCCCCTCCTAGTTTCAAAACCAGATAAATCCATTTTCATAAATTTTACAGGAGACGCTAAAAACGATTGACAGCCACGTACTTTTGTACAGTAAATCTCCAAATATTCAAATTCCACTTATCCGTATCAATCAAAGCGTGTCACTAATTTTCCGGATCCGGATAAACTTTGTCCGGAGAGAAAAAAGAAATCAGCAAAATCTATATTTTAAAATTTTTTTATCGGTGAATGATGTTGTTTTTCATAATTTTGAAATTATTTATTATACTAAAACAAACTTGATCTTTTTTTACTAAGAAATAACCTTTTTTTGCAATATACAATTACACGGATATTCGATTATCCGAATAGATCTGATCCCAATTGATCCGGATATTTGGAGTTCTGTTATGTCTAAACGTAAGACTTCGAATTCATTTTACGCTGGATTCAGACACTTTTGGTCAATACCGCTTTGCAATGGGATGTAGTAAATTGAAAACATGTAAAAAAAATATAAAAAAGGATATTGCGAAAATGTGGATCTATCTGGGTTTGAAACTGGAGGGCTCGTGTACCTTCTTTATTCTTCATCTACGTCCCTTACTTCAACGAACTCTATACAGACATTTTTAAATTGGAGAAGGTAATATAACACAAATTTTATATAAAATGAAAACTTACAAAAAATGCGTTCCAATAAATATTCAGCAAAAATTTAATTAAATAATAATCATATGACTGTGATTGGAAAACTGTGAAATCCAATATTTCCGAATGCAAAAGTTGCCAACTGATTCCGAATGCTAGAGATAGTGCAATTCAAATAGAAGCAGGGTGAAACACTAGCTAATTACAAGACACAAGTACAACTGAAAGAGCTCATACATCAGTAATGATTGAAGAACCCACGCCATGGATCCAAGACTACCGCCAAAGAGCTGCAACTCCAAACCTCCTAATTAAGCAGATCCGAGCCCCTAATGTGAACGGGAACACCACACTAACTTGAGGCCCAAGTATGTTTCTTTGTTTAAAAATCTCCTCCCCAACTCGATCAAGCAGAAGAGTCCATTTTGAAAGTTCCATTTGCGTAATTAATCCCACAGGGTGTGAGGGTAGTTGTAGACCGTCTTTCTAGAGAAGTGAATTGCTTATGTGCGTTTTTGTTGTTTGTTTGAGTTGGGATGAGACCCCCTTGAGAGGGGTGGTCCTTTGGGGTGATGGATTGCATCGTTTGCTGTGTTTGGATTGGTGGGATGGTAGGCCTGACGCGTTCAGTGCTATCATTATTTAAACACTTTGGTTCTGTTATGAAATCATCATTTGAGTAGTTGTTGTTAAAAGTGGGATATTGATACTGATATTACGCTAGACGAAATAAATGGTTTGTGTTTGGTAGTTTTATTATATAGTGTCCGCGTTATATCTGAGTGACATATAGATCATGAGTATGGACATAGTAATAACAATCTAGCTTATATATTTTTAACTGTTGCAACTACCGTTTTACGACTCATTTGGAAGGATATGTTAATTGAATAGACCTGCAGCGACACTGGAGTTCGTTCACATTTCTTTCTGTCTCAAGCAACTCATAGAAAGCATTTGCACTTATTCAGTGTTTATACTCCAGAGCCAATGGGATATCGTCAATATTGAGGCCCTTTGAAAGGAGCGGCCGATTCCGATGAAAACTGACTCAACAGAAACAATCATAGACTTTCAACGAACAAAACCACACGCGCTTCTCGCGAGGTCCCGATCATAATTGTAATACTTTTAATTTGCCTTTAAATGTAAATATCTAACTGTTAAACTTGCATCATAACATTTTATTTGTTTTTTTAAATACTATGGCATTCATCAACTTATTTATTATCTTTAAACCTAACCTTCTGTAACTAAACTAAATGGAGTTAACAATATCGTGGCAGATAAACCTACATCGGCCACCGCAGACTGTAATGATTTGTTTCTATTGCTATATTTATAATTTTTTTTTGCATTCAAATTCCCATTAGCATTTTGTTTTAGTTTGGTAAAAGTTATGAAAATTAGAGAAGTTATGATTCACAGTACTATAAATTACCTTTGAAATTTTATTAATCAAATTAACCAGTACTGTAAAAAAAGTAAAATATGTCGTGATATTTCTTCTATTTTAAATATATTTTACAAAGTTATTATATACAATTTTTCTGTATGGAGTTCGTTGACAATCAATTCTCCATATTTTAAAGTGTCAATGACAATAATTCAATAAAATAAGCTTTTATTTTATTTGTGTTTAAAAGCTAATGTAATCTTACAAACCGAATAATGTCACATATGTTTTATGTAAATAAGTATAAACATTAATTCTTTTATAAAACACTTTAAATGCTAATACTTACACCATTAATGCCGTCCACCGATGCCGGACAATGACGCCTATCGAAATTACTAGTCGTCATCGTCTTTACTACAATTTGCAAGTTTTTTTTATGTTTTATTCACAAAAAGCATTATTGAAAATATTTGTAATTTATATGAAACCTTTTCCAAAGGTTATGCAATTTATATAATTTTCGATGGAGTAACTAAATATTTTCTATATAATTATTTCGTAAGAAAAATCGAATAAATTTAATTATTTAACTAACTAAATAACAAAAAAAAATAACGAAATTGAAGTGTTTCTGACATCAATAAAAAATAGTTTCTAACATCCCGTATAGGATGCTTCAAGTATGTTCTATGTATGAAAGATTTACAACATTAATTATTCAGAGTCAGCACTGCTTTAATTTTCAATTCACGATTTTAATAACTGTCCCGTTTTGTCTTAGTTCTCCATACAATAAGAACTTTTTCTGAAACTTTTAATTTCAAGAATTCTCGCATACCTTCACACATGCCAGGAGTGAGTGACCGACAAACGACCGATTAATGTTCTAAGACACCTTTTGCTGATTACGGCATTTGTCGGGAAGGAGTCTAGAATCCTGGCTCTCAACGGATGGACCTCGCGCCCGAAGGTCAAGTGAAGGTCCAAACAGATGAACGCGAGAGTCGGGAATGAAAAGGTCACTGTTAATTAAAAGCCCTCTTTTTGATGAATTGGTGTAAGATTTGAAATTGGTATAGGGCTAATTAAAATAATGAATTTATGTAAATGAGCTTGTGTCTGATGTTGGATCCCTGTCTGACTCTTCATTTGACGTCAAGGAAAATTAGAAGTTTACCTGTGTGCCTACACTGTTGAAAACAGGTATTCAAAAATAAGTAAAATGTACTCATTTTTTATTATATTCAATGCTTATCACAGTTCCGATTACATAAGTTTCATTTTTGAAAAAGATCTGTGGCTGCCTTCATAAATCACTTTTAATAAATACAATAATTACAACCAAGACATACTTGGAATAGAACCCATATCCTCAGGCACTGCAGTTCAGAGCCTTATCTGTTGTATTACCAGAGAGACTTGCAGGAGTTATAAACAGAAGAAATGTTATAAGGGTGTGCCAATAGAATGGGAAGCAAGATAATTGAGTTGTAATAACTCAGTTTCCATTTAAGCAATCGACATCAAATAATGTGGGAAACCATCTTCTGAACAGCTATTTGAAGTTGACAGGTCGCTTTGTTAACAGGGCTTGAGCTGAAGCTGAGATTAGCAATAATAAATCACACTGATAATTTTTGAGAAAGTACGGTTGTTTAAATTTGAGTATGTCATCGCTCATTTACGATGCAATTGTACTAAAAAAACGAGTATGTTGAGGTACACAGGTTTTACACACATTAATAAGTTTTTGTTTGTAACTTGTATGATAAATATTGTATCTTCTAACAGTATAGATTTACTACTTTCACACATTTTCTGAAAGTAATCGTTCTCTATAAACATTCATTTCTATGAAATACACTTGTTATAGTCTTATACATTTATACACTTGTTATAGTCTTATACATTTATACACCTGTATAGTTACACACTTATATACACTTGTATAGTTACACACTTATATACACTTGTATAGTTAGTTATACAATTATATACACTTGTATAATTATACATTTATATACACTTGTATAGTTATACACTTATATATACACTTGTATAGTTATACATTTCTATACACTTGTATAGTTATACACTTCTATACACTTGTATAGTTATACACTTATATACACTTGTATAGTTATACACTTCTATACACTTGTATAGTTATATACATTATATATACTTGTATAGTTACAACTTATATACACTTGTATAGTTAGTTATACACTTATATACACTTGTATAAGTTATACACTTATATACAATTGTATAGTTATATACATTATATACACTTGTATAGTTATATACATTATATACACTTGTATAGTTATGCACTTGTATAGTTATACACTTGTATAGTTATACAATTGTATAGTTATGCACTTGTATAGTTATACACTTGTATAGTTATACACTTGTATAGTTATACACTTGAATAGTTAGTTATACACTTATATATTACATTTATATTTATTATTATTACTTATTATACTTATATAGTTTTACACTTGTTATAGTCTGTAGCAAGTTTATATCACAAAGAATGCAATTGTACGAGAATCGAATAAATTGAATAAAATATTCTGAATTAAACGTTTGCACTAATTCTAAATATACTGAAGACCGTGTTTAGAATGTTTTCTCCCATAAAAATTGCCAATAGAATATTTTTAGTTTATTTTCTTTGCTTTGAAGTCGCACCTTTTTCTTTCCTGTGAACTATAAAATCGCAGAAAAACATGAATAAAGCCGAAGAAATACACGGGGGCCTTGCCGGGAGGAAGGAAGCACATATTCGATTTTTTGCAAGCACGTTCCTTGCATTTGAAATGCTTGTATGTGTTATCTTGTGACTGTATTTGATTCTTAACAATTCAAAATTTATATACACATTTCTAATATCTAAAGCATAAATAAATAGTTTCTCATAGTTTTTGTTGTTATGTTTATGTATAATTGAATTTATATTTTTATTAATTTTTTTCACAAGTTTTATTATTCGAAGTTTTAAAAATTCCGATAAACATTTAGTGATGTTTATAAAATTTTGCGACTAGACTATGCTTATTACAGTTGTTATATGATTTTGCATTAATTTTCACTCTAATTATTAACTTAAATATTTATTATTTAATTTAATTATTGATAATTAGATTAGGGAATTCTTTGTAGTGATTATGGAATTAATCATCCTTTTTAAATTATTATATAACCTATTAATTCAAGTAACATAAACGTCCTTCTTTCAAAATCTTATTTTATAGGTTTGTTCTTAGAATAAGATTATATTCACTGTTAGCATTTTGTCACGTATATTTTACTATAATATATTAATAAACTTATACAAATGTTTGATAATTAGGAAAAAAAAATTATCCTCTATTAAGAAAAATATGATGTATTAAATATATGTTAAATGATAAACACTTGAAGGTATTTTAAATTTTTGCTTAACTACGATACATTTACAGAAATTTAGCTAAATGGCGCCTATTTATAAAACACATATTAGAATTGAAGACACAGATCTTTACCAAAGAATATTACTTATCAGAACATATTTACAAAAAATTTCGTGTTTACTGGCTTTCCCTATATTAGAAAATGACATAAAAAGTGTAGTTTAAGATTACCTTAATAATCATGTATATATATATATATATATATATATATATATATATATATATATATATATATATATATATATATATATATATATATATATATATATATATATATATAATATATATATATATATATATATATAATATATATATATATATATATAATATATATATATATATATATAATATATATATATATATATATAATATATATATATATATATATGAAATTCTCTTTCTTTTGATACTTCATGTGTTAATATCCGTTGCTTTTAATGAGCGTAAAAGGACCTTTACTACAAAAAAATTATATATAATTGAATTTAAGGTGCCTATTTTTTTATTTCTTCAAGATAGTTTTGAAGACATAAAACTATATAAAGCAGAGATTACTACCCGTAAAAAATTATTTCAAAGAAACAATCTTTGTAAGTTTAAATTTTTTATCGTTTTGGCAAAGAATAGACGCTTTTGTAACCTGATTGAATTTGTGAACCATCATTTTGCTGCTTCTGGCCTTATCGCGTTAGAAAAGACAAGCAAGATATATGAAAAACCTTTAAATTGTCCACTTTCTTCCTCAAAATTCTGAGAAAAAAATATAGAAAAAAAACTTGGAAGAACTTTAAAGTGAGGGAAATGATTAAAATAAGTGCATCCTAAACTCCACGATAATGTCCACTCTTTATCTTCTATTTTTTAAACATGCTCTCTTGTAACTGATAATGATAAGGACATTACAGTTTAATCTGGCATTTTCGGTTGCTATTTAAACAGCGTGTTTATATTTAAATTATCCTTTAGAATGTCTATTACTTCTGTAATTCTTCGTAAATAAAAACTATTTATAGACTCCTATTTATTTAAAGATATTTAGAAGATGGCAAGTGGAAAATCGTATACTTTATCCAAAATCTTTGTTTAGATGATTTATATGAGATAGAATTACTTTCAATTTTATTTATTCCAATTCTTCCCTTTACTAAGCATCGTTTAAATGCACTACTTGAAATAGCAATGATTTAGCGTTTATTCCAAATAATTAGTTATTTTCAAAAACAACTTCTTCACTAAATATCAAAGTGTAAACATCTTTAAAAATCAAGAGATTAGATTTTTATTCTTGTTGTAGAAATGATACGAGTTAAAATTAATTAAACAACTTCGAATGAATCGAGTCATTTCTTTTTATACTTCAAGAGAATAAGTCACACTTTTGTAATTTTAACTGCTAATTAACGTTAGCGTTAATTAATGAAATTTATTTTGGTGCTCTCAATAATACAAACAGTTCGTTTAATTAAATTCTCTCGAATGTTCGTACATTTTTACATTTTAAAGTGCTTTTATTCCTAAGGTGATTCAGAAGAAAATATTCTGTCGCGTAAACGTTTTGCAAGATTTTATAAAGCTTTTTAATTTTACCAGTCACTACATTGATTTTAATGCAGCAACAAATTACATAATTCCATGTCAATCCAATTAAATCAATCCCTTTTTGAAAATTAATCCCTTTATTGAATTTTTTCATTCGCATTTAAGAGTTATCGTAACCATACTATTATAAAGCTTTTTGTAAAAAAAACACATTTATGTCATCAGAATTACGTAAGTATAACAAGTTTATGATTGATATGACGTTTCACTGTTAAAAATAAGTACTCGAAAATCAGTAAATTGTACTAATTTTTGATTACATTTTTATCATGGTACGGAA
Source organism: Troglohyphantes excavatus (assembly GCA_963932185.1). Taxonomy (NCBI): domain Eukaryota; kingdom Metazoa; phylum Arthropoda; class Arachnida; order Araneae; family Linyphiidae; genus Troglohyphantes; species Troglohyphantes excavatus. The sequence goes on from OZ010671.1 coordinate 44,974,107, forward strand.
TATGTGACTTTCAGTTTTGATAAAGGCGTACTAAAAATGAGTATAATGATTAGATGTTTGGCTACAAAGACTGTCTTCATAAATCACTTTCAATAAACATCGACAATTACAGCCAATTTATACCGGGGATTTAGATCCTCAGAACCGCAGTCCAGTGTCTTTTCTATTAAACTATCAGGGCGACATAAAGAAGTTATAAACAGAAGAAATGTTAAAATAGGTGTGCCAACACACTAAAAAATAAGATTTTTGAGTTGTATTAACTCAATTTAAGCAATCGACATCAAATAATGTGTAAAACCATCTTCTGAACTAATACTGGTTGGTTGGTTTCATTAAGATCGCTTGAACAGAAGCTGAGATTAGAAATATATTAAACACATTGCTATTTTTCTAGAAAGTACGGTCACTGGCATTTGAGTTTGTCATACGCTCGTTTACGGTGCAACACGTGGGGTAAGGTAAAATAAAATTGCTTCGACGGTGGGCTAATTCCTAAACAGTGGGAGAAACTGTCGCTTTGGGAGGCAGAACACAAATAGTTCTCAAAGCATTGTAGAAGGACATTCGCCTTACAATTAGAGGCGTGTATCTGTCTGACGGACGGATAATTAACAATTGAAAGGTTTGCTGCAAAAAGGATGTAGGTCCAACCTAGGGGAATTTGGAGTTACATGTACTATCTTGTGGTAAAAAAAACTTGTTCGTTTTGTAACAGAAAGATGTAGCTCCAATCGCTAGTTCTCACGTTACTCAAGAAATGGATCTGTCTGTCTCATTAGTTTGTTGCAATATAGAAGCAGCTCCTGGAGCTGCCCCCATTTTCCCCCAAACGACTGACGTGCTTTGCTTACAGGAAGGTTATACAGCACATATAAACAGTGGAGTTTTTGGTTCTTTTATGTTTTGTGGTTGTACAACGGATTACCACCAGACAACGCAGCAGATGAGCCTGACGTTACAAAGCGGGAGTATGTGATGATTAAAAATGTAATTTTCTGTTTTTAAAGCCAAGTTATATGCTATATTTCAGTTTTCTTTAAATAAGTTTTATTTAAATAAAATAATAACATAGTAAATTGTATTTTTTTTGTGAAATATTTTTCATAGAGGTAGACCGAGCATCTATGTGGTTGCAAGAAAGAGGTAGCTCCAACATGTGCTACGTCATCTGGAAGATATATTTTTGAGTGAAAATACTGTCATAATATGTAGGAACAATTAAGAAGATTGATCAAAAAGAATATCTTCACACAACTTGGAATTTTGAATTTTCAAACGTTTTCTACGGTTTTCTGCAAACTTGAATAATTGGAGCTACCTTCTTTTTACAGCAAACCCCTCGATTCTTCCTTAAAGCAGGTAGATTCGCGGAGGGGGGGGGGAATAGGGTCACTTGAGGGGTTGAAAAAATTAAAAGCCAAGATGAAGACGATTTGTAGAAACTATTAGTCAAACGTCACATGTCCGAAACCATGTAATTACCTGTTCTGCCGACAAACAGCATACTTCAGATCTCACATTCTTTAAAAATTCTCCACCTACCTCCTATTTAGTCAAAATTGTCACAAGCCCTTCGCTAGACCTCCAAAATCTAGCCGCAGACACTGTCTCAACCCACACGTAAAGTGTACACTTAAAGCAAAACGAGTAGTCGTAGATACTCATTTTTACGTAATTTTTTTTTACAGTGCAGATAAATAAAATTCCAAGAAACACCAAGGGGGAAGGATTTCTAGAATATAGTATTCGTTTGCATCTTAATAAATAAATGTGGAATGTAATAATGGTTAACTTTAAATTGAACCCACGAGTAAAGTGTATACTTAAAGAAAAACGAGTAGTTTTAGATATTCATTTTTACCTAATTTTTTTTACAGTGCAGATAAATAAAATTCCAAGAAACACCGAGAGGGGAAGGATTTTTAGAATATAGTATTCGTTTGCATCTTAATAAATAAATGTGGAATGTAATAATGGTTAACTTTAAATTGAACCCACAAGTAAAGTGTATACTTAAAGAAAAACGAGTAGTCTTAGATATTCATTTTTACGTAATTTTTTTTACAGTGCAGATAAATAAAATTCCAAGAAACACCGAGAGGGAAGGATTTCTAGAATATAGTATTCGTTTGCATCTTAATAAATAAATGTGGAATGTAATAATGGTTAACTTTAAATTGAACCCACAAGTAAAGTGTATACTTAAAGAAAAACGAGTAGTCTTAGATATTCATTTTTACGTAATTTTTTTTTACAGTGCATATAAATAAAATTCCAAGAAACACCGAGAGGGAAGGATTTCTAGAATATAGTATTCGTTTGCATCTTAATAAATAAATGTGGAATGTAATAATGGTTAACTTTAAATTGAACCCACACGTAAAGTGTATACTTAAAGATAGTCTTAGATATACATTTTTACGTAATTTTTTTTTACAGTTCAGATAAATAAAATTCCAAGAAACACCGAGAGGGGAAGGATTTCTAGAATATAGTATTCGTTTGCATTTTAATAAACAAAAGTGGAATGTAATTTAATTGCAATATTGGAAACTAAACCAAACTCCAAAAATATATTTAAGAGCGAATGTCAACTCTATCCGAGCAAGTCCCATTTCAACACAGCTTACCATTAGCGTCCTTATCATGTTGCCATACCCTAAAAACCAACTTCAATGGAAAAGAAAACCCATTTCATTCTAATTAAATCCATCCAAACTTTCTTTCTTCTCCATGAAGAATGTCCCCATTAGCTTTTAACTTTCCTAATTTGATAAAGCATTTTCAATAAACAGAATTTCTTCCGTCATATTTCTAGCAGGTTCCAACCCCCCCCCCCCCCCCCCCCCCCGTAGAGACCGTTAAACATTCATTTCGATTTCCGCCACTTTCTTGCTCGTGGCTTCTTCTTTGAAAGCCCCCCTGCCCCTGACTTAATGCACTTTAAATGGATGAATAAGCTAAAGGCAGGCGAAGAAAAAGGGGACATTTTTCATAACTTACTATCTTAGCGAAGTTTTTGCTTAGTACTTTGTTTTACCTCCGTTTTTTTTTTATCGAAAAGTTTTCTCGTGAAAAAGTCGGTGTTTCTGAGAGATTTCGTGAGAGAAATTCATAATATTTTAATTTTAAATAATGGTTTGAACGTCAGTTAAAATTTGTGTTTATCATGGGATCATCAAACAGGGGTTAAAAAGTCGATATTTTGTAGACCAGAAATATTAGAATGAATTCTGCTGAAATAAAGAGAATATTTAACAGCTAAAAATTCGCACATGTCACGCTGGAATACCCCATCTGTTCCTCTCTCATTTAAAGCTGTCTCGAAAGATGGAAAACATAAATTCGTTAACTATACTATTTATCTCAAAAGCAATGAAATTCCAATGTTCGAAAAAAATATTGAATAAAAGTACGCGGAAAAATTGCAATATTTTTTTTCTCCAAATAAGGGCAATTGTATTAAAATTTTTTTGTAATTAAATAAGAATTGAAGCCTAGTGGAAAATTAAGCCCTGACTTTCAAAGAATTTGTATGTATAGAATGAATTTCAATTTATTTAAATTCTGATTTTAAAAACCCTTGAAAATTTGCGAATAGCAAAAAGAAGGTAAATGTTATTATAAGTGATGATTTAAATTAAGAAGAAGTTTTCAGATAAAAAAACATTTTTTTAACAAGGAGATGTTTTTTTTTTATATTTTCTTTTTTATAATTTAAATTTTTTTTATTAATGTTTATAAAAGACTCTTTTTTTGTATCTAAGACGCGATCATTTATAAAAAGTTTAAGAAACTCATTTGTTTCAAAAATGAAATTATCGGAAATGAAGATTTATTATGATACAGAATGCCAAGATAATTTAAAAAAGGATTGTTTCCGCTAAATATCCATAAATACCATCGAATTTCCAATGAACTTGTGTAATGATTTTGTATTTTAAAACTTGATTTAAGTTAATTATTTTCTCATGTATAGAACTTGTAGCTCATATATAAAGGTTGTATTCAAATAGTAAAATTCGAGTTTCAAATGAAAGTATTTAAAATATTTTAGTTTTATAACTTAACGGAAATCTTTAAAAAAATCATTTGATATTGACAAAAAATAGTATTTTCATTTGATTAAAATGTTACACCTTTTTTTATACACCTACTATTAAAATTGATATTTAAGATAAGAGCTTCGTTGTCTGTTAATTGTTACGTTTCAACGCATTTTTAAATTAATCACATATCACAAAGTTGTTTTTAAAGTTTGATATGTATATTTATGAACAAAATAAAAAAGCAAGTTGTTTCCATAAATAAATTAGCGTTTCAAACTATTAACACATTAATGATATGGTATATCAAATATAACATTAGAATCGTATTCGACTTTGGAAGTGTCTTAAATTATTTGTCACTGTGCTCTTCAGATTTTCTGAACTTTTGAAAACATCTTTATTCATTCTCTTTTCGAATATTTTTCGAATATTTTGGCTGTTTTTAGCGGATATACTTTCAAATGTCTCTTAGTTTTTTTTATTCTTGTATATTCTATCATAAAAATTCTACTTGTCTGGCCGAAGGTCTCAATCTATTTTATCCTGTTAATCTTCCGTCAGTTTTTCCTGACCATTGTCTGGTCTCCTATCGACCATACTGTCCAGACAATATATAACATTCAACGCCGACCAAAAAAGTTTTATGGCATAATCAGCTGAAATATGCAAATAAATCTTATTTGTTGTGGAAAAAATATTAAAAAAACAATTCGGTGTATGAAACTCATTACTTACAAATTAAATCTTCAAATAATAGCCAAATACACCCCACCGAAATTTATTAGTATAAATGGGAAAAAATGATAGAATATACCCACAATTCCTTTTGATTCTTATTTCCTGATCCAATCCTAAATTACTTCTTTTCCATTAGTGATCTTATAAATTAATATTGAGTTTTCGACTGCGCAAAGATCCCGCTCATTTGTGCATTCCGCAATTCTAAGTTATGTATTCATAACCTTGGTTGCACATCCATATATGGTCACTAGAATCGACGAGAAACGAAACTTTCTCTCGCGTTGGCAACCTCTCTTGGACAGTCCTGCGAATTCATAACATTCATAACCTAACCAGTATTTATGCAGGGCGGGTTTCTGCGTCCTCGGCTTTTTTACCGCTATCCCCAACAGAATAAACTATTTTGAAAACTAACAATATGGATCCTGAATTTTATCACAGAAGTCTTTTGGTTTGGTTTGGTTAATTAACGTCGCACTAGAGCTGCACAGTGGGTTATTGGCGACGGTTCGGGGTCTATCCCGAAGGAAAGACCCGGGAACACATACACATTCACACACACATTCATACATACACCTCGTTATTTTAGAACCATGGTCAGATGACGAGGAAACACCTGAACTGGCACCTAACGCCTTCAATAGACGTCGGGACTTTGGACCCCGATCAGATGTATCGTGCACCAGTCCCGTATACACGCCGTTCATTTTTGTGGATGTTCTGGATGACTTTCCTATTATTTTTGTAGCGAAGCTGGCAACCCTCCGATCACAAGATCACTACTTTTTTACTTTTCTTTTTCAAGTTTATCGCACGGGTTCGAACCACCAATCATCGGATTAGTAGCTGAACGCCTTAACCACTCGGCCACGGACAAAAGTCTTTAGGATAATTTTCTTTTAAAAAAAAACAAAAAAACTTTTACTACATATAAGGTAATATATTTTATTTGCAGACCAATGAGAGGGTTTCTGACCTGCTAAACCCTCCTTCGGTACGTGACTGTCTTCAAATATACGTCCAAAATAATAAACTGTATTTCACATAGCTTTCTCTATCGCCCGACCCTTCCATTGACCTCGAATACGACATTAATACTCAAACAACAAGTTCTTTAAAGTAAAAGTTTTCCCTCAACAAGTTTCACATTGCGTTTGAAAAGCCAAACACGAACATTTTCACAAACACATTTGAATCGCATTTCCATAGTAACGAGTCCCTTACGCCGTAGAACAACATAGGGACACCTGGAATAACACAGTGATAAGAATTAAGAACTTTTCGACAAGACTTTCACTCTGAAAACCTTCCCGAGTACGTCTCGTAAACGCCTTTGAAATTACTCTTCTATTTACATGATGCAGTTTGGCGGCTCGTTTTGGCGATTTATGTGACACTTATATAGGGACACAGCGTTCCCGGGGTGAAATAGACGCCATGTTTGTCGAGACCTGTTTGCGTATTTTAACGATGGGGACGAGATTAAGGAACTGGGGTTGAGTTGTTTGGTAAAATGTCGTTTGGGATTTTCCTTTTAATGGGATTTGTAAGAGGATCAAATGCGCTTGTTCTGGGTGGATCTGATAGGCATAACTTTATACAGCTGAATAACAAGGTGTATAGACATAATAGTATATCGATAGATAGCGAGCGAAGTAGGTTCGGGGTTGCCATATTATCAAAGAAGAACATTGTTTATCGCTCAGAAAAAGGTTACCACGGGCCTCAATCTGAACTTTCCGGATTAAAATGATTATAACTTCATAAGTTTATTTTGTTTTATGATACTTGAGAGATTAAATTTTTTTATTACAATTTAAATTTTATGGCCAAGATAACACACTGGTTTCCAAAAGTTCATCACACTTGGCATATTCTGAGTTTAGAAATGAGTGCTTTAATATCATTGGGTAAATGTTATTGAGGTAAAAGAAATGAATATGAAAACAGAATATAATGTGCCAAATCAAAATTGGCACTCCAAAAATATGCAAATTAAGCATAGTATAAAGACGACGCTTCTCTGAAAGTTAAAATGTTGATAAATTTTTTTTGACAGATGATTCTGGTTATTTGTGGAGAAATACGTTGAGTTATGGCTCAAAAAAGATAATTGGAACATTTTCATTGTTGGCGTGTGGTAGGAGGGGATCTCGAAACAAGACAGTCAATTAAAGACGGCGCTATTTTCTTTGGTGTAAATCATTCTGTCATTGCTCGCTAATGGAAACAATTTCGAACGAGAGGAATACTTGTCCAGAAATCTATCCCTGGTTGTCAAAGGGTAGCCACACCTTTGATGATCCCAATTTGGCTTTATTGGCTAAGCGCAATTGACAAATGATCACTCCAACTCTAAGAGTATCATTAATTGGAAGGCACTGCTCGTATGCAGTGGTCACCATATTCGTCCGATCCCACTCCAATCGAAATTCTTGAACGTACAGTACGTTCAAGAGTTTTGATTGGAGTGGGATCGGAGGAATATGGTGACCACTGGTCGGGTATTCGGTATACAGTACGTTACGTACTGTATACGTTCTTTTCACCCCTTCTTTAACTCTTGAATTGTTGCAAACTGCTTCATGAAAGGAATGGCAGATTTTGCCACCAGGAGCGCTTGTTTATTTAATAAAAACGTTGCTGCTTAGCTTATACGAAAATCACAAGTTGTCTTATTCTTTATTAAGACACGTTTCGTTTATTTGCGCAGTTTACAAAAAATGTTTTATGAATCTGCAAAATGTGATGTACATATATAAATCTTTAAAAATACCAAACTATTTTTTCTTTGAAATTATTATTACTCTAATAAATAAATAGTACATTTCACCCCATTCAAGTGAAATTCGAAGTCAAACAAATCAGAACTTTTTGGTTTTTGTCTAATTTACTGCGGCGTGCTTCACATTTAAAAAGTATATTTATTTATTTCAGGAGGTTTTAATATTTTATATCTCGACCAATATATATCTCCGCATAACACTTCTATCCTAACTAATAACGAATAATTATTCTAATTTAGTAGTTTTGCATATTATATAAAATGACTCAACCTGACTGAAAGTTCATTTACAAAATCTAAAATCAGACATGACACTATTTATAATACACCCTTAAAATTATTTATTCAGTAAAAATTACATGAAATATGAATAGTCTCAAATCTGGCTTATTTCTTTCAATATTATGAAATATGGATACTTCAAACCACCAGCTATCTATTCAACCATAATTAAATACTCTCAAAGGAACGATATTTTTTAGGTGATTGATCTATTAAAACTACCGTAACCCATTCAAAAGGTTAATTTTCCATTTTGGCGTTTTTAAGTGGCGAACATCCTATTCATCACAGCTTCCATGCGGTTCACAGTTAAGTGATGGCTTCTGGCACTTCTTTCCCTGTAACACAAAGACGACATTTAATCAAACCTCAACAGGTGTCCACCGTGTTGGGAAAGCTCATTTTTTTAATGATTGAACCATCTGATGCACCTGCTTCAAGTGTATGCAGCTCCATCAGTTTTACACCCTATTTGAAAGAAGCATTAAATGCCGCTCTTATGGGACCGTTAAGGGAAATAATTATGGACTGTAAAAGGATGGCTTGTAGTGCTCGGGGCTTTTGTTTTATAACTTTTCTTAGAGACATTAAATTGAAACTGGATTCTTGTATTCTTAAACTGAAATTGGATTCTTTGATGGGAAGTTATTTTTTAAAGGCAGTTTTATGGTTGCTATTTAATAATATTGTTTTTCTATAAAAATTAAAGATTTTTAAATGTATGATGGTATTTTTATAGCAAGTTTTTTAACCCTCCGACGAAGATGAATGGCTTAAGTCGTCCATGGATTTCCAGGTTTTCTAGTAATACATATAAACTTTCAATTGATTACAACGATGAATATTCGGTTCGATCAATATTCGATGTAGAAATATTTTTTTAATCTGAAGTGCTGTAGTGTTTCTTGGAAGCTCTATGTATTAAAATAATAACAATTAAAACATTTATGTAATATATATACATTGAAAATATTAAATTTTTTTTACAGAAAACAACTTTACAGTTTTGCCCTTTTTCTAAACTCTCAGAGGTGGGTTGTAAAGCAGTAAAATCACTACATATATTTTGGCGTACTTGTAGTTGTCGTTGATTTTGTTGTTTTTATTTAGTTTTTATCTCGAGGTATTATACTTTTTCGTATATGCAATTCATTTTATTAGATTATTATTTTAACTTTTTACCTGTGTTTTATTTATGTGTATTATAAAAGAGAAACAAAGAGATCCTATATGAAGAATTAAAAATTTTTGGTCGTAATATTACTTAAGAAATAATTTTAGTGGCGTAGCAATGCAAAAATTAGAGGAAGGCGGAGGGGGGGGGGGGAGCGCTCAACTAGTTAATTTCCCAGATTTCTTAATAATATAAAAAGCACTAATTATTAGTCATGCGCTAATTAGTAATTAGTCGTTAATCAGCAATTAATTGTAAATTAGTAATTAGTCGTTAATCAGCAATTAATTGTAAATTAGTAATTGTAATTATCAATAAGTTGGTAATTGCTGAGAAAAGTTCATAAGTTGTTGAGGAAATTCCATAAATTTCTTAAGATATTAACAATTTTTGGTAGAAAACTTTGACTAGGGGGGCTTGAGCCTCATGAGCCTGCCCTTTCCTACGCTTATAGTGCGAGCTTTTACAAAATATATTAAGAAATAATATTTTTTAGTAAAGATTTTGGATTTTTGAAAGGTACTTCTGTCCCAAAACTAAAATAAGATGATCATTTTTAGTTTTATGTGTTCCATATATATTATATTTTCAATTAAATTTTGTAGAAACTTTGTAGTTACTGTGTTTAAAAAAGAATTGTTTTTATTTAATTTAAATACATATCTTCTTGTTTATCAAAAAAAATAAACAATTATTTAACGGACAATTCTCCATTTTTATAAGAACAACAATTTTAATACATCTTAGTGTCAAGAATAATATTTACATAAAATACCCTTATTCTTCCTAGCAAAAATATTCATCCAAGTAATTAAATTAATTAAAAAAATCTTACAAATTATAAAGAAAAACATTTTACATCTAAAAAAGTAAGAAAAATACGTAAACAAACACAGAGAAAAAAAAATTCTAATTTAATGTCTTAATTTCGTCGTCTTGTATGAAACTTGTTTTTCTAATTCCGACCAAAAAACTATTCTAATTTCCACTCAGCATTTTAAAACAAACACTAGTTGCGAATTTAAAATGTGCTCCGATTACTTTCTATTGCCGAAGAAACATGAGAGCTATTTTTCTATTTTTCTCTGCGACACATAAAGCGGTAATTAAAAATTTCGAATAGGAAAAACAATAGTTTTTGAAATGCAGTAATTGCACTTACTAGAAGCGAATTTAATTTTGCATTGTTTCACCGAGCGTACATTCTATATTTTTTAGTAATATTCTGAATTAATTTCAAAAGGTTATGTGGAGATGTCTTAGACTACATATTTAATCTACAATTTAGTTGTCTCGAATTTCAATAATTAATATATAACCTATTATAATTATTTTATTTGAAGATGTTATGCAATGGGATATTGGAGTATAAGGGTTTTATATTAATATGAGTTTACAATATATAATTTATATGTGAAACATAAAAATATTACTACTTATATTTTAAAATAATTTTTTTTCTTCAATTTATTACGATTGTATCGTGAATTATACATGTTAAAATAACAGTAACTGAAAATTAAAAATGTATCTTTGCTGTACTCAAAATTGGTAGTATATATGAGCTGTATAGTTTCAAAATCAGCTAAATCCACATTAAAAAAATAATTTTTAACAAGTTGTCAATGCACCACATCACATTTCAAAGAGGTATTGCCCAAAAATGTCTGAATCCAGTCAAAAATCCATTCGATGTCATGGGATTAGATCCAAAAATACGCGGCTGTCAATCGGTTTTGGTACCTCCTGTGATATTTATCAATATAGATATATCTTGTTTTGAAACTAACAGGGTTCATGTGTACCAATAAAAAAGTGTATATAACCAGAATTTTGAATTTGCACTTTAATAAATTTTCCGTTGTTTAAAATCGAATATTAATTATTACGGCTTTAGATCCTCTTGGTGAATTTTTGATAAACTGGGACCGTAGTCAATAAAATTTGTCCAGTCATGCCTTTGGCTTGTGTTCAGATTCATTTAATCTAAATTATAAACAGTTTAATTTATATTATATTTTTAGACTTTTATAAGTTGTTCCTAAATGGCAGTGCGACTCAAAAAAAACGAATCTTTGTTAAAGAATTTATGTATCTTAACAACTCCAAAAATCCATAGTTTTGGATTTAAGGGTCTGGTTTGCTTGAGAAGTTTACGGTTTCCATAAATTTTATACAAGTATGGATTTCTACTCTGTTAAAAATAGGTACTCGAAAATAAGTAAAATGTACCCATATTTGAGTACATTCGACGCTTATAGTGGCTCCGAATATCTAAGTTTCAATTTTGAAAAAGACAATTACGCAAAAATTAGTACAATTAGCAGATGCTTCTCTACGAGGTTGCCTTCATAAATCACTATCAATAAATATCGACAATTACAATCAAGTCTTACCAGGAAATAGCATAGCAGTCCAGTGCATTATCCGTTAAACTACCAGAGCGACATTAAGAAGTTTTTTATCCAGAAGAAATATTAAAAAAAAAAGGTGTGCCAAAAGTTCTTTATGAAGCATTTTTGAAATCGGATACATGGTGAATCAGGATAGAAACACCATGTTATTTTTTAGGGTGATATATCCCAGGCTATAATTTTGTTACAAATAACACGATTGGCATGATTTTACTTCGTTTCATAGGAATGCAGGCTCCAAATGTGCACAATCATTAAATACAGCAAATCACATACGGGGCGTGAATGTGTGTGGGACCACGGCGTCAGACCGAACAGCTTGTTTATTTTCCTTTTGCTGGAGAGGTTTGCATTTGCCACCAACTCCTATTTCTATAACCGGTGTAAATGGCCTTTCACTTTAAACCCTTCTAGGCGTGCTCCAACACAGCTACACTTGATTTTTATTTTAAAATTGCATTTATTCACCTTCACAAGTCCCTAGTTATGCGCATAGACGCTGTTATTTAAACAATTCCATGGAATTCCCAGGAAAATAAATATATCATAATCTAATTCAGAAACGAACGGTAGCAGATAGCATCCATTTGTTGCCTCAACATAAAAAATTAACATATAAAACTTTATTGGAAAGCTACGTTAAAATATTTTATGCATAAACATACGCTACCTTCCATCCGTGAGTTAGAGACCATAATTCCCATTTATTCCTCTACGCCTTTCGAACCCACGGAGAAACGCCGCCATTTTCATCGCATGCCTAAACAGCCGCAATTAGCTTCGGCTTTTATGGAATTTTTTGCTCGTAAAAAATGGCTTCCTGGATTAGGAGATGGATAAATTCTCTTTCCGTCGTCTACATCGGAAGAAGCTCTATAAATAGTTATGGCCGAGGGGATATTAATGTTCTTTTTTTTTTGTTCTATGGGTCCGTTCTACCCACTGTGCGTTTCATCTCTGCAGAAGATGCAAGTCGTAAAGCGATGTGAAAAAAAAGGAATAAAACAAACAGGAGACGGTGGTGAATAGTTATTGAGGTTGTATTTGTGATGGAGGAATTTATCTTGTTTTAGTTGGCGTTGTCTTAGGCCTAGTTATAAGTGTTTGTGTTGGTAAAGATGTCTTTAGCGTTAAGGTGGCTTTTAGTGGTATTTATACTTATAAGTCTGTGTGTTCAATGCATGATATAGATTTCATTGTAGAAAATTATTTTAGCACTGTGAATTATGTGTGAGAAGGAAATCAATTAGGCATTTGCATGCAAGTGAGTGACCCAGCTAAAAAATGAGCAAAGAATCTAGTGAAAGTCATGAAATTGAAGGTTTAATGCTGAAAAATTTAGCAATGAAAAGGGAAAATGTGGAATTTATCTTGATTTAGTTGGCGTTGTCTCTTAGGCCTAGTTAGAAGTGTTTGTCTTGGTAAAGATGTCTTAACGTTAAGGTGGCTTTTAGTGGTATTTATACTTATAAGTCTGCGTGTGCAATGTATGATATAGATTTCGTTGTAGAAAAGTATTTTAGTACTGTCAATTACATGTGAGAAGGAAATCAATTAGGCATTTGCATGCAAGTGAGTGACCCAGCTAAAAAATGAGCAAAGAATCTAGTGAAAGTCATGAAATTGAAGGTTTAATGCTGAAAAATTTAGCAATGAAAAGGGAAAATGTGGAATTTATCTTGATTTAGTTGGCGTTGTCTCTTAGGCCTAGTTAGAAGTGTTTGTCTTGGTAAAGATGTCTTAACGTTAAGGTGGCTTTTAGTGGTATTTATACTTATAAGTCTGCGTGTGCAATGTATGATATAGATTTCGTTGTAGAAAAGTATTTTAGTACTGTCAATTACATGTGAGAAAGAAATCAATTAGGCATTTGCATGCAAGTGAGTGAACCAGCTAAAAAATGAGCAAAGAATCTAGTGAAAGTCATGAAATTGAAGGTTTAATGCTGAAAAATTTAGCAATGAAAAGGGAAAATGTGGAATTTATCTTGATTTAGTTGGCGTTGTCTCTTAGGCCTAGTTAGAAGTGTTTGTGTTGGTAAAGATGTCTTAACGTTAAGGTGGCTTTTAGTGGTATTTATACTTATAAGTCTGCGTGTGCAATGTATGATATAGATTTCGTTGTAGAAAAGTATTTTAGTACTGTCAATTACATGTGAGAAGGAAATCAATTAGGCATTTGCGTTTCAAGTGAGTAACCCAGCTAAAAAAAATCAGCAAAGAATCTAGTGATAGTCATGAAATTGAAGGAACTCAAAGAAAATAATCCTTTATATATCAGCTTTAGTACTAAATGGGATGCAATGTGTTGTATACAAGACACATAAGAGCATCGAAAATAGTCTATGTAGTTTTGGACACTCAAATTCTGATAAGTGAAAAATTACTTTATTTGAGTTTTCTCGCTAAATTAATTTGTGTGTATATTGTAACTTTTTTTAACGTATATTATACTAGTTGTCGGCTTGGACAGCGCCAAAATCCCCTTATCGGTAATTTTTGGAACTAATTAAAAATTTTTTTTTACTCATGCTTTCAATGTCCTTAATATAAAGTTTGATTTGATTCCGTTCATTAGTTTTTGCTACAGATGTCTCTAACCAGAGAAACTTATTTTATCCCCCCATTGTGCAATAAGAAAATACAGATTATAAACAGCTAGTTCTACGTAAATGATTTGTAGCTTCGGGTTATATATATATCTTGATATTTTAAATAAAAAAACGCATGGAAATGACAATTTTTAATATAAAAAGTACTAACATGTAAGTACCTATTATTATTTCATTCGAAATATTTTATGGTCGTGGTCTTATAAAGGGATTTAAAACGATTAATAACCAGTATTTTTACTTGCTAGATAAAAGTCACGAGCAATTTCGAAGAATTTATTAATGTGGCATTTGATATTTATAGATCCCCACTCCCACTAAATACATGAAAGGTGTTCTGTCAATCGTGGTATTCTCGAAATCGGCTCCATTGTGTCGACTAAATAAAAGAAATTGCCCATAATAACGGATCTTTGGGAGACTTTGTAGGGTTCCATTTTCGAATCTATTGCAGATGTCTCTTTTTTCTCTTCTCCTCTGTATCTTTAAAGAAAAGATACAAGGCATCTGGCATTGGCAGTTGTGGAAATGAATGGAAGGGGAAAGTCGATTGCCTTTTTTGAGGACCCCTGGAAAATGAGAATCTTTTGAGAGAAAAAAATGGGGAGGGGGGGGGGGGGGAGGTGAATAGTGTGTGTAGTAAAGAAGTTTAATGCGATAAATATACGATATCATTCAGCTGGATTTGATGTGATGCTTTGAAAATCTGCAATTATTTTGCAAAGCATGTTTAGTAGATTTATGCAGAAAAACTACGTTAACTCGAGTATAACTTAAAAAGGTTTTCGATATAAAATAAGTTAAAATAATACAAAGACACTTGTTACTGTCTAAAATAAACCTTCCTATACTCTAGATGGATCCACTAGTTAATGTGATGTCATACAAAAAATATCTTGGTGTTTTATTTGAATTTTAATATGACTAAGAACAACTATGTAATTTAAGTTGATATCGTATATTTAAGTTCATACGTTTCGTATTTGTTGTATGATTCGTAGTTGTTGACAGTGAAAACACTCCATACCAGATCCATGAATAGATGATGTAAGATCTTGTACTATAATACTACATTATATTTAATTATAATCCTACACTTCATTACATTATCAGAAATAAGATCATGTTCCTGTTTTACTCTCCCTCAACAACGGTTTCACAATTTTCTTGAGAACAATTTAGATAACTTTTTACTCTAAATATAATAGTAGAAGCATTTGATGACAATTATAAACAAAATTAAAATATAAGTCCTTATGAAAATTTAGTGGATAATATGTTGATTCTGAAACATATCGAAAAAAACACAATCCTCTTAAAATATCACACAATCCACTTATATTTAACAAAAAAAATATTTGAAATCGGACCATAATTTTTTAAACGGTTTGGTTAATTGAGAATTCAGTTAAATACCGGATAACCGGATATTTTTTCCAAAAGTTTCCCAAGTGAGACATCCCCTATCCAAAAAAAAAAAAATTCTGAATATTGGAATTAGAACAGAAATCTTGCGCGAGCATACATAAACAAATACATAACAGTCGAATTGATAACCTCCCTTCTTTGGGCGCGCTTTGGTGGTTCGGGTTGGCGCGCTTTTCAGTCGGTTAAAAATGAATATCATTTCTCAAATCAATATCACTATATAAAATTCTGTTTGATTTCAATTTTAAGAAGACAGTATATATTGTCTACCGAAAAGCTCTCCTATCAGGGAACGAAATCCTCGACTGTTCGATCCCATCTCTATTCCACCAGACATTAATTCGCTCCCCTAGCGATGGCGGGATCTCGATATTGTTGCGTCCTGTTGTTATCTTTCGATTTACCGAATCATCAACTCCCTTCGTCAAGGAACTGGAGTGAAAAGGGGATTATTAGGAGTGGGGGGCAGGGATTGCTCCCCCTACCCCCTGGTCACAGCTGTGATTGGGGACGGATAAGTGTTATTGCGCCTCGGGGCAGTCTGACGGAATGGGGCAGTTGCGGGCTGAGATTCACCAAGAAGCTTGGCGGGATCGTTATTCAAGGGATAATGAGTCTTGTTAGAGGGTGGGTTGAGAAGGAGATGTGATTTTGTGGAGGAGATTGACTGACTGGTGGGATCGGGATTGCGTATGTGTGGATGGAATCCAATCAGGGCTTCGGCTTAACGATGTGCTTATTCAATTTGACTATGAAATTGGTCAGTGTTATTGACTTGTTGGAAATAATTCTTAATTGTTTATCTAATGGTGCTGACAGATGGGGTATCGTGGGTGGAGGGGGTATACGGATTTATAATAGAAATGTGCCTGGATTTCGAATGAACAACAAACCTGCTTTTTATAATATTTTCCATATATATTGATGTTAAATAAAATATCTTCACATATATTTATTTTATGAAAAATTCTAAAATAAAACCTTTTAAATTTTGCAGTTAATTTCACTGGAGGGACAATTAAAATTGAAAAATATAAAATAGCATGCCCAGGAAAAATTATTAAAGTATCCTAGCTGTGAAACAACTTGACAGTTACAAAAATCGTGTGAGAGTATTTGGTTAAATTAAATTTTCATACTTGCTATTTATCCGGTTGAAAATTACCCAAAGGGGCAATCCGCGGTATTTGTCCGTGATTTGGTCCCACGGTAACTTTTTTATATTATTTTATTATAAATTAATTAACTTAAAATAATCCCATTTTTATTTCTAAAGACTAAATAAACTGAAAACTAAATAAACCCACTAAAAAAATTAATTGGGGTTATTTCACGTTAATATTAACATATTATAAATAATAACAAAAAGTTGTGGAAAGGACAAATAAATACCTTGGAAAGGCCCTAAAGGTGATGGCCCCGAAGCCTTAAAAAAGCATTTTGGAAATATTAACTACGAGATCTTTGTAATATGATCGAATGTAATCAGGCCCGTCGCACCAGGGGGGTTTGGGAGGGAGTCCGACCCCCCCCCCCAATAATGTGGAAACCCTTAAAGTTGGGAATTCCATTTTCTAAAAACCCCGAGTTGGGAAAATTTATCCACGAAAAAAATAATATTATTATCAAATGAAAGCTACGAAAGATTAAAAATTGCCCAACTTCTAAGATTACATTTACATTAGACCTCAGAATGAATACTGCATTCAAATATGGGTGCAACAAATCAATGCTTGTGGGAGAACTGTTTAATATTACATAAAATATATATAAAAAAAGATGAAAAATGTCGATAAGTTGTAACTGGGAATTTTCAGCATTGTTGAGTTGGGAATTTCGAATAGTTGAGTTGAGAATTTCGAATCGTTAAGTGTTTCAACCCCCCAAAAAATATTTTTTGTGTAACGGCACCGAATAATAGAACGTACAAAGTCCTTTAGGAATGACTTTGAATCAGCTATGGTGCTTTCGAAAACTTAGCTTTCTAATTCACGATTCTAAGACCAAAATGGATACGAAACGGACGTCCTGTCGGAAGAACACACTGATTGGTTGGAGGTCGTGTACAAAAGTCTTAGCGGAAGGTTGCATTAAAATTATCTGCCATATGAAAAATAATTCCGCCTGTAAAAATATTTAAACATGATATTAAAATATTAAACAAAAATATTAAAACTCGAGTTTTATCAGTGTTTTTGTCATTAAAAATAAAATACCAAACATTATATATTTGTGCAAGAATTGGCGAATTTTACACCCTTGGCGATATTCAAAATTACTTTTGGCGATAAATCCTTTATAGCTTTCATTAAGTTTATGCTCTCTGGCGCTATTTCATTTTATCTACGCCAATATTTGTTTACAATCAATTCACTCGTACTGGATATAACCTTCATTTCAATTCGTTTGTGAATGTACGTATAAGAAAATCTATTAGCTTGTTTGTTTAAATATTATGCGAATGTTATGTAAAATCAATTGAATACTTCGCCTAAAATGGATAGATGTTCTAGTACAATTAAATGGAGCTGGTGTAAAAACGAAGATTTTATGGTAAGTAACTTATCGCGTAGAACTTTCATATCTTCTCTCTTTAAAGGCTCAAATTCAACTTGAGTTTTAATTTACGACAAAAACGTTTAAACTAATTTTGTGTTTATTTAGACTTTAAACATTTCAAAGATTATATTGTAACAGTCTTTAATATTTGGGGCTATTATATTTGGCGCTTTTTAAAATTTTATTTCAAAATTGTAATAGTTTCAAACGGTTTTTAATTTTTTTATCAATAAAGTTGTTTTTACTTCTTGGAAATTTAAATAATTTTTCTTTGTCATGCTATTTTATAATTTTTTTATGGGTTTTCATGGGTAGGGATTGTTTTGCAATATACATTGATGGAATAATAAAGTTTTGTTTACCCGGCATTTATTAAACCGGATGACGTTGTAACAAATAAGCAACAAGAATAATAGCAAGGGCGAAGCATTCTACTATATTAAAAACAGAAAAGGAAAAAATAAATATTAAAAAAAAAAAAAACGAAAAACTGAATTAATGAAAAATGCGTTAAAAAGTAAAAAATATTTTTTAATTTTTTGAACAAGCTGAAATTTTTTAATTATTTAATATCAGTTTATGCTTATTACAACTTTTTGAAGTTGGTGCCAATTTACAAAACGCATAACTAAATTTTGGCGCCGATTTAAAAGAAAGTTGTAATAAGTATAAAATTGATATTAAATAATTTAATTTTTTCAACTTGTTTGTAAATTTATTATTTTTTACTTTTTAGAGCATTTTTCTGAAAGTCGGCATTATTAAAATAAAAAAAAGATTATTTTATCTCTAATAAAAATTTTCTTTAAAAAATATCCCAACCATTTAATGTTTCTCATTTATTCTCTTCCTGATTCCTTTTTTAGAACTTATCCCTTTTTACGACGTTTTTATGTGATATCATATACAGAAGATAGACATGGAGATAAATAAAATAGCCCTTATAATAGAGATAAATTGCAAATATATCAAGAGAACATTGAAAAACCCATAAGAACAGGTCTTTACAAATACTTTTGTAGACCACAGGAAACAGTTTATGTTATTAAAATAAATACGTTTTCCCATGTCATGGCTATATACACCTCGGATCAAAACCGCACGCAATAAACTCATTTAGCAACACCAAAACAAAATCAAAAACATTTTCTTTATTTTGGACTGCCAAAAGAAAAATCCCGTGTTCTCATCCGAACCCTGATCTATCTTCATAACTTTCAGCAGAAGAATACTAAGAAGGATGACGTTTCCGGCCAACAAACCTAAAAAGAGAAAAACCTTTTAGAAACCATTACCGAATTTGGGCGATTAAATTTCCAGCAGTTGGCGACAAAAGTGACTCGTCTTTTAGTTCTGGGGGGGGGGGAAAAAGTCCGTGATTTACAGCGCTTGGCTGGCTCTTGCGCCTTTTGGTTATGGATTCAATAAATAATAGAGATGTTCCCTTCGTCGGAGTCACACGGTTTAGTAGGGGGACGGGTAAGTTAATAATTCTCGATGTTCGAACTGTAGCCACATTGGACGTGACAATTGGACACTTCAAACTCAATTGATGGAATTTGATATTGATTGGTGGGTGATTGGGTGGGATTGTGCGATTGAAATAGAGTTTGTTTCGGGTGGTTTCACATGGTGTACGCTATAAATTTGTAGCCTTTTATTGATATACCTGCGGTACTGGTAAAGTAGACTTGGAACGTTTTATAATAGTGATGGTTGGACCCAGGCTCGTCGCACCGGGGGGTGGGGTTTGGGGGGGGGGAGAGTCCGACCCCCCAATAATCTGGAAACCCTGAAAGTTGTGAATTTTAACTTCTAGAAACCCCAAGTTGGGAAAATTTATGCATGAAGAAAATTAATATTATTAACAAATGAAAGCTTTTGAAGATTAGAACTCGAAATTTCCCAACTTGTAAGATTACATTTAAGTTAAACCTCAGGACGGGCACTGCATTGGAACATGGGTGCAACAAATCAATGCTTGTGAGAGAACTGTTTAATATTACCTAAAATATATATAAAAAAAAGATAAAAGATGACGATAAGTTGGAACTGGGAATTTTCAGCACTGTTGAGTTAGGAATTTCGAATAGTTGAGTTGAAAATTTCGAATCGTTAAGTTGGAAAATGTCTTGTTTTCTCAATTCAACCCCCCCCCCCCCCAAAAAAAAATATGTAACGGCACTGGTTGGGCCAACCCTATTTATTTTTTTCTTAAAAAAAAAAATTCTTATTTGACACCAGAAGATATAATATAAACAGTCTATTTTACTAACTATTTTTGTTTTGGGGCCATTTACTGACAACAAAGGTTCCAAGTTTACGTTGGTTTATTTCCTACTTTCATCTTTTGAATGAAGAATGGGTAAATACAAGGCCTTCTTAAATGAAACTTTAATTTTATAGTTGGTTTTTCTGTTATATTATAGGCTAACTTTTGAGTTTTGTGTTTCAAATTTAGATTTTTTTTTTATATTAAAAAAAAAATCGTATAATTTATAATTTTAAACTATATAAAAGCACTAATATTGAAATATTTTCTGAAACAATAAACATTTCCAGATTATTATTTTAAAATTTTTTTAAAAATATTTTCGGCAAAACCGCGTAGTGAGAAAAACGGCCTTTTACACATGGTTGGAAGATCTCGAGTTTGGGTTCCGTTCGCTGGTTAGAGATCGAGATGATATACGTTACATTTTTTATGGCTTCAAAGATTTAGTTTTTTTATTGTAAAAAATTGAAAAAAACCGAGTTTAATATTAATTGTTATCTATATAAAATAACTGGGATCTAAAATTACGAGGCAATGGATTGATTCTGAATCTTTGCCAATAGTTCATCTCTAGTGTGACGATCATTCAACCAACCATCATTGTTTAATTTGTTGAAATATATAATTACATACAAAACAGTTTAGTTAATGGTTATAACTCAGGGAAATATAGCATTAATTGATATTTATATTAACGAAGAATACCATTGAATACTAATACTTTTGATGCATAATTTACTGAGTAATTACCTATTTTTCCCAACAAAACAACTTTAAATGCATCTTTAACCAAAAAAAATCTTGTACATTGGAGAGATAATGACCCCCTAAACATTATTTTTGTGACGGAAGCTGTGACAATTTATAACATGCTGTGCGACGTCGGAAAGGTGACAAAACTTTTGGACAGGCTCCAAATCCATTATTGACATCAAGAGACACAAATGTATAGAAGCTGCGGAACGTCCGGGCGATTTAGGGTGTCTCGAGAAAATCAATATCCTGTCTGCGGAGTTTTTGTAACAGATAATACCATTATTATTTTTTTGCGAATTGTATGATATTCTAAATAATTAAAATTGATTTCTGAAGGGGGTTATCTCTCAGAAAAAGATACTAAATGACAATGGAGGATATAATATTTTTTTTAATGTTTTATGCTCTTTTTACTCAGTGTTTTTCAGACACAATTGTTGAGTAGATTTTTTTTGTATTAATGCACTTAAGTTAAGGTTATTAATTTTTAAAAGTACTTCTGTTAATTGAATCATTGATTATTGGAAAAAAATACATTTCTAAACATTTTAGGCCAGGATTAACCAGGATTTTAGGCCAGGATAACCAGGATTTCTAACACATGGTTTAATTTGATGTATGTTTTATTTAGTATATATTAGGATAATAAATGTTTAGGTTGCTTTTTTTTAAATTTTATTTGAATTTCCTATTGTAAAAAAAGGTACTTTAAAATGAGTACCTGAACCTACTCGTTTTTCTTTGAATACAATTGCATCGTAAATGAGCGATGACGTACTCATTTTGATAAACATGCTTTCTCAAAACGGGCAGTGGGTTTTAATATTGCTAATCTCAGCTTCTGTTCAAGCTATCTTAACAAAGCGACCCGATAAACTTAAAATAGTTGTTCAGAAGATGGTTTTCTACATTATTTGAGGTTGCTTAAATGGAAACTGAGTTATTACACCTTAATTATCTTACTTCCCATTATGTTGGCACGCCTTTTTAAAATTTCTTCTGTTTATAACTTCTTCAAGTCGCCCTTGTATTTTAACGGATAAGGCTGTGGCCTGCGGTGCGTGAGGATATGGGTTCGATTTCTGGTAAGTCTTGGTTGTAATTGTCGATATTTATTGAAGGTGATTTATGAAGTCAGCCTATGTAGGCTGGAATCTTCTCTTTTTGTTCATTGTGCTCCTTTGAGTACATGTCTTTTTCAAAAGGGAAACTTGTGTATTCGGAGCCATGATAAACATCGAATGTACTAAAAATAAGTACGTTTGAAACGTAGGTACTCATTTTTGAGTACCTATTTTTAACAGTGCACGATAATAATTTTTTAAATATATTTACAATTTTTATATTTGACCAATGTGGCAAACGAATTTCAGCATTTTTAAGTTTAATTATTATACCATTTATTTTAGCATTTTACTTTTATTTCTACAATTTCTAAATCTAACTGCCAATTACCAATAAATTAAATACGTAATAAACGCTACACATAAGTTTCGTATATTTTAATTACGCCAATAATTTTAAAATAACGTAAAAAGTTTGAAAAAGAAAAATTAATACTCCAAGCGGTTTTCACCGAAACTAAGAGCTGATCAGTTAAAGACAATCCTTGTTTTCGCATATTATTTTCGCATATTATTTACGCCTGCCATTCAGCTACGTCAAATTACAGCACACAGTCAGGAAACTGACACTCCAATATATTTACTCAAAGAATTTCAAAAATAAAACGAATCATTTTCTCAACACTAGGAGATTCTGGAAGACTTCCTATCGAGATGGAACATTGCCCACCATTGGTTGTTTGTATTGACCCCTCCTCGCCATCCCTTCCGCACACACACCTAGTCTTCTTTGTGAGAAGGGCCGTTGTGGTGTGGGCGTTTTCTTAGTGCCCGGGATTACCAGGAGTGGACACAATCAGTAAATGGGTGTATCGATTGTTTTCCGGCTGCCCCCAACCCCTTCGTCCCGCATTAAAACTGCATGAACTCTCTGGTGACAGGTTTGGCGAGCGATGGCCAGCATGGCGGATTTCTTAAATAATAATAATTTCTGTCCGGAAGTATGTGATTTTGCAGGCGTATGCACTCAAATAAGTACAAATAAGTACAATAAGTACAAATAAGTACTCAAAAATAAGTTAAATGTACTGAGTTTTGTGTACATTTGACGTTTATCAGGGCTCCGAATACGTAAGTTTCAATTTTGAAAAATACATGTACCTAAAAATGAGTACAATGTGTAAAAATGAATTAAAATAACAGGTGCTTGCTTACGTAGGCTGCCTTCATAAATCACTTTCAATAAATATCAACAATTGCAACCAAGATTTGTCGGTATGCGAACCCATTTCCTAAGACACCGTAGTCTAGTGCCTTATCTGTTGTAATACCAGGGCGGCGTGAAGAAGTTATAAACACAAGACATGTTCGAAATTCCGGGAAGGAGAATGGGAAGTAAGATAATTGAGTTGTAATAATTCAGTTTCCATTTAAACAATCGACATTAAATGATTTGGAAAACTATCTTTTGAAAAACTATTTTAAGTTTGTCATGTCGCTTTGTTAATATGGTTTGAACAGAAGATGAGATTAGTAATATTAAATCACACTACTTATTTTTAAAAGTGTACGATTACTTAATTTTGAGTACGCCATCGCACATTTATGACGCAATTGTACTCCAAGAAAAATGAGTATGTGCAGATACTTATTTTAAGTACCTTTGTTTTACAGGGTGTAACGCATTCAAAGAACAATTTCGAAAATATTAAAATTAACTGTTAAATAAATTTTTGGGTTTTAGTGCTTTACAATAGTTTAGGGTGTTGTTCTTCTGTAAAAAGAATAATATGGATAAATTATAAAAATCATTATATAAAAGTAATAGCATCACTGTTAAAAATATATTTAAATTTGACGAAAACTTCATTATATGCTCCAATTAAAGTAGTAAAAAATGACGATATTTTCATGGGTTTTTCATAAAATTTACAAAACGGCGAAATCTTTAATAATTTATTTTTTTTGCAATTCATTTCGTTGTTTTTGATGAAATATTTAATTTAAACATATTTAACGATACTTTAGTTAAATTTGAGTGTCTATTTTTAACAGTGAGAGGCCTTTAAAAAATCACGGGATGAACCCGTGAAAACATATTGAGCTTCAGAAATTTTATAAATTTTTTCAAATGATTGAAATTTATATCCAAAAATGAGATTGTGAACTAAATAAAAATTAATTTAATTAAATTTAAAAACTTATTTTAAAATTACAGTAGTACTCCAATTATCCGGTTAAATTTGGACCAGATCCCGTCCGTATAATCAAATATCTGGATAATTGAATAATTCACGAAAAAAGTTTATTTCTTAGTTAAAAAACAAATTTTGCTTTAATATGTAATGTAATTTAATAACTATTAAAAACAATCAATCACCAATAAGAAACTTTTATAGATAGATTTTTGCTGATTTTTTTTCTCAAAGCGATCCGAATCCGGATAATTGGCGATCCGCTTGCTTGATCCGGATAACTGGAGTTCGGATAATTGGAATTCTGCGGTCACGCTTTCGTGATATTACATATTAAGGCATTTAAATACTTTTTATATTAAAATATTTTTTGTTCAGATGTTCATATGAGATTTACAACCATATTAGTTCCCATTCAAAGATTGTAATTACATTTCCCTGTGTTTCTATTACTTTTATTATTTTTATTGCTCCAAATATTTAGGGGGAAGTATTTCTTATTCCTGGATTGTGTACACAGTTCGCCATTTCTGGATTGGTGCTAATATAAGGAATTGCGCCAATTCTAAGATAATCCAGAGTTCAAAGTTTACGTTTGCGATTTCTAAATAGGTAATTTTTTAAAAATTAAGCTCGAAAAATCGACCTCCTCAATTGAAACGCCTGACCAGCCGTAATTTCTACTTAATAATAACAAATCTGATCGTTTGTAGGAATAGCAAGAGCAAATAAAAGTGTTTAAACAGCGAAGTAAACATACATCGGGTACAAAATGAAATTATTTATGGAACGTGTTTAGTTTGGCTGCGATCCTATACTTCTTGTAACTTAATACATTTGAAAAAAAAAATCGCCATAGTTGTCAAATTAAGAACAAAATGTGTGTATTCAAAATATTTGCTTAAAATTTAAGATAACTGTTTAATATCTATGTATGTATATTTTTTAAATAGTTACCTAAAATAATATTAAAGTATAAAATTAGCCCAATTATCTAAATAGAATAATAATTTTTCGTATTTTTAAAAAAATATTTATGACTGTTTCTTTTTACGCAAATTACATTTACCAATTATTAGCGGCATTCGTAGCATTATTTTTAACTTAACTTCTTTAATACGAAAAGTTTTTTAATTGCTTTATGCACTATCACTAATTAATTTCGAAAAGAAATAACCGTTTTTAGTAATGGACTTTGTCACGCTCAAACTTTTTTTATCCTAAAAATTGAATTAAAAAGGCTTACTTTCACCCACTTTCATTTAATTACATATTTTTTTTACAGTAAACAATTGTTACTTTGATTAGATTTTGTTACTTAAAATCTTATAATGAAACTAACACTTTCCTATGTCCCCGCATTAGGCCGGGCTATGGTCCTTTCAGTTTTCCAATTACATCCATGTTTACTAAGTAATTAATTACACAAAATGTAAAGTGCCCCTCTTAAGTGTCCGCTTCAATATTCCGGGAAAGGCAACATTAAAACCATTTCATGTAATGGTGATAAAAAATATTTTTTTTTCATTATACGGTTGTATAATGAAAGGTGATAAGAACGCGCTTTAATTATGCACAGCTAATTAACTTGAACGACGCGTTGGGTAAATTAGGCTAGAAATATTGAACAATGCGTGTAGAATTTTTGGAAAAGGGCACCTTAAAAGTTATCATTAATTATATTTGTGGTGAAAGTTATAGTTTTAATTACAATGAATAGTAAGGGATAGTGGACGGGGTTATAGAATAAGTTATTGGAGTGAAGCTTATTTAATCCAAGCTGGACTGTCATTTATCCAACAGCTTCATTAAAAGGATAACTTTGCTTTAATTAAATTTTTTTGTTTATGAAAGTAATCAACATTATGCATTCTAATTTACAGATTTTTTAATGCACGAGATTACACTGTCAGTATAGGAAATGATTTATTTTCGGTAGTTTTTTTAAAAAGAGGTTTGCATGTACTAATAAAATCAGTAATATTATGAAAGCCAATACTGTTAAAAATAAGCACTCAAAAATAAGTAAAATATACTAAGTTTTAATACATTCGATGCTTATCATGGCTCTGAATACATAAGTTTAAATTTTGAAAAAGACATGCACTCAAAAATTTTTACTATGAGTAAAAATGAATAAAAAGGGCGTCTGCTAGCCTTCATAGGCTTTCTTCACAAATCACTTTTAATAAATACCGACAATCACATCTAATACTTATCGGAAATCGAACGCAGGTCCTTAAGCACCTTAGTCCAGAACCTTATCCGTTAAACTGCCAGGGAGACTTGAAGAAGTTATAAACATAAGAAATATTAAAAAGGTGTTCCAAAAGAATGGAAACTAAGATAATTGAGTTGTAATAACTCAGTTTCCATTTAAACAATCTACATCAAATGATGTGGAAAACCATCTTTTGAACAACTATTTGAAATTTGTCAAGTCGCTTTGTTGAGATGGCTCCCACAGAAGCTGATATCAGCAATGTTAAATCACACTGCTCTTTTTTGAGAAAGTATGATTACTTAAATTTTAGTACGTCATCGTTCATTTACGATGCAATCAATACTCAAAGAAAAACGAGTATGTTCAGGTACTTATTTTTATGTACCTTTTTTTTACAGTGTAATAGAAGGGATACTCGTTGTTAACATCTGTTCATGTTAAACCTAGGTCCAACCGCTCTCACGACTGTGCCATGTGCGTATGGGGATATAGCATCTGTGTTGTCTTCATCGTTATTATGAGACAGTGTTTCCGAACCGCCGTTAATAGCTCATTGGGTAGCTGTATTGCGACGTTATTCAATCAAAAAATCAAACAGTTTTTGTTAATCTCATTGAGTGCTAATTTTTCAAAGAGATGTAGTATTATTACCATAGTTTTTTATAAGTTACAATTAAAAATGGTCGGTCTATTATACAATCCGAATATAACAACTTTTTCAATAAGAATATTGTAATTAGTTTTGTGAAATTGCGATTCAAATTTAAATTGTACTACAAATTCAATTATTCTCAATTGATTTAACGAATTATTTAGTCCATATAAACTATTTGATGATTTCTTCAATTGTTTTGCGTCACTATCTTTTTTAATAGATATAAAAATAGCCTTTATAAAATAAACGAGAAGTGTGCATTAAATACATGTTTGACAAATAATTAAAAAATTTAATTATACTCATATTCAGAGTATCACGAAAATTTTATTTACCTACTTTAAAAGACTGCACTATTTCAATTAATACTTACTTTATTTTTATTGCAGTTTAAATTAAATGTCGTAGCTTCAAACCATTCATTTTAAGAATTACACTAAATTAATCTAATGTTAAATTATTCTAATTTTCAAATAAAAGTACGCAAAATGATAAATGATTTCTTTTATCCATAATCAATGATAAACATCTTCTTTAATTTATCCACATAACACATTAAATCTCAAATGATAAACATCTTCTTTAATTTATCCATATAACACATTAAATCTCAAATGCAAACTATCTTTCTCATTAAATGGCTTGAATTATTTGTTAAAGAGGAATTTAAATATGTTTTTTAAATGTTTGTAACAATTGATTGACCAACAAGCGGGAGAGTCGGTTCTTTCCATAAAGAGCTTTTGAATCAGATCATTAATCTACCTTGTGCAACAATGATAATATGTTTCGCATTTAATTTATTCATTAGAAAATTATTTCTCCATTTTTATTTGAATTCCTAAACCTATTAACGCTTTTTTTATTGCTTGTTTTGAAGCGAAAACGATGGAATTTTTACAACGTATATAAAAAAAACAATAATTTTCTTGTGTAGCGCTTATCTTTTTGTTGAAGATTTTTGTGATAAACTTTCGCTGTATCGTACACAACATTTAACAGCCTGCTAAAATTCTCTTAAAATATGTATAACTGTTTTAGAAAAATAAATAATTTAATTAAAACCCTGCGATAATAAGAACGGAGATCAAAAGCCTTTTTTAATAATATTTTATTTCACGTTCCTTTGAACTCATTTTCAATTAAATTCGCAGCTTTCGAGCTTCGTTAAATATTCGTCTTTTCTTCGACGTCGCTTTTTATGATATAACCCCTATTTTTACAATTAGTCTTCCTCGTATAATTCTTTGTTGGTATAAGTGCTAGTAATATGTTTTCATATATATTAAATTTACCATAAAATCTAGATAAATGAGTTTCTGGTAAAATGAGTTTCTTTAAAAATATATTTTGCATCATTTGGCGAAATTTTTAATTCATTTTACAATATTTGGCGACATTTTTCATTCGTTTGGCGACATTTTTAATTCATGTG
Source organism: Troglohyphantes excavatus (assembly GCA_963932185.1). Taxonomy (NCBI): domain Eukaryota; kingdom Metazoa; phylum Arthropoda; class Arachnida; order Araneae; family Linyphiidae; genus Troglohyphantes; species Troglohyphantes excavatus. The sequence continues at coordinate 45,002,757 of OZ010671.1, forward strand.
GCGACATTTACTCATCAGCCAATCAAAATAAATCGTTTATCCCAGTATTGTCGAAAAATATTTTTGGTCGCCAAGGTGATTTTTAACAATAATGTTATGAAGGGAAGATCGAGATGTAAATTTCCCATAGGCGTAATGTTAGAGAAAATGTAAAAAGTTCTAGAACTTTTGAATGGTTGCAGATATCCACATGAAACAAAGTGCAGATTTTAAACTAAGAAAAGTTTGTTCAAATGGTGCAAGTTTCATAAAAATCCGTGCAGTAGTTTTTGAGTTAAATCCGGACAAACAAACTGACAGACAGACAGACAGACAAAAAAAATTAATGTGATTTTCGGAATCAGTGTATCCTAATTCGTGGAGAAAACTCAAAATGAGGGGTTTTGTTCGATTCCACTGACAGACACTCCATTCTTATATATAAGTATTGATAACGCACTCTCAGAAATAATGCTCTTACTTTTGAGATTTCTGCGATCGTCAGAAATCATATTTCGTCATATTTGACAATGGTTTCGTCATTGAGTTAATTGACTTTTGGAGAAATAATAATATTCAAAATTTTAACGAAATTAATTTACTCAGATTGATTTTCGGCCTTCTTCGGGAGCATCAGCCCATTTTTAGTTTTGATGTGTTTATTACCGCATTTCAATTGATCCGTTCTCGCATGAATCAGTAAAGCGTTGGACTCTAGACCGATATGTCTGCGGTTCGATTCGGCTTATTTATTTGGAATAGTCCTCATTTTTATGAAATAAATTTTATTAGAAAAACGATAAAATAAATGTCTTCAGTTTGACGAAATATTTAATTGGAGCATATAGTATGCGGTCTGTTACGTCAAAAACGACGAAAGTTTCGTAAAAAATGAGCATGTATTTTTAATTGTGCACTCAACGTTTGTAAAGTGTATACTTATATAGATTAATTTTGCGGGGTTTTTGTGTTTTGCGAATATGTTTTTGCGATTTTGTTTGCGATTTTTTTTGTTATATTATATAAAAAAACTTATTCGAAAAACTGCTCAATCTGTATTTTTAAAGTTAAAATTAAATATGTTAATTATAATTTATTATATTAAAAATATTATTTATTATATTAATTAGATTAATTATTGTATTATTTATATTAATTAATACATTAATTATTGTATTATTTATATTAATTAATACATTAATTATATTAATTAATACATTAATTATATTAATAGTTATGTTAATTACATTTATTATATTAATAATTATATTAGTTATTAATTATATAAATTTTACTTAAATAATTTCATTTTTTAAACATTTCTAAATATTTTAAGAGAATGTTAAATATCATGTACGATACAGTGAAAGTTTATCCCAAAAATCTTCAACAAAATGATAATTAAAGGATATTTATTATATCAAATATATTATTTAGTAGCTAATTAATATAAATAAAATGGTAAAACACCCAATTGACACCTAAAACTTTAAAAAAAAAAAACACGTGTAATAATAAGAAGCAATTTGTAATTTTATTTGAATTGTAATCTTTATTTTACGCGACTAACATTAAAGCCCATAATTTAAAAACCCATTCATCTAAACATCCGACTATTTTAACACATCAAAGTATCACTTATAACTAAACTACCTTTTATACTTAAAAAATCTTATCTAATGGCTCACCAACCCACTCTTTGTCATCGCCCCAAACTAACTTAACCAAGCGAAATCCCCAGCCAGCGTAATTCAGATACCCTCCCAAGGGAGCCACACAATAGATAAGGCTTTTTCAGGTGAGGCGAGCTATTCCGGTGAATTTCAAGTAGTGCTTCTTCCCTCTTCTAGGGATTATAGGGAATCTGCTTTAATTAATCAGCGGGTCACTTTCCACAAGGCACACGTTCGCCGAACTTTCCCTTTCTGTGCGTGTTTTTAAAGGAAGGGGATTTAATTACTTTCCGGGTTGTTTTTTGGTTGGGGGTTTGCATTTTCCTGTGTTGTTACGGGTTGTGCATAGTTTATGGGTTGACGACGTGTTTATTTGTTATTTCGGTCCTGCCCGGAGTGATTTGTACTCTGAATTTCCATAGGGGTTGACCACACAATAAATCTTTTTGACGTGAGTTTCTTTTATAATTTATCTACATTGGGTATAGAATAGAAACACCATGCTCTTTGGTAATCCATACTAATTCTATAACTCTATTGACATGAATTTGGTCTCGTTCGGTAGGAAAACAGCATTTCCTGTGTTGCATTTTCCTGTATTGTTACAGGTGGTGCATATTTTATAGGTTGACGACGTATTTATTTGTTATTTTGGTACAGCCCGGAGTGATTTGTACACTGAATTTCCATACGGGTTGACCACACAATAAATCTTTTTGACGTGTGTTTCTTTTTAAATTATCTACATTGGGTATAGAATAGAAACACCATGCTCTTTGGGTAATCCATTCCGATACTATAACTCTATTGACATGAATTTGGTTTCGTTCCTGTGTTGTTACGGTTTGTGCATAGTTTATGGGTTGACGACGTGTTTATTTGTTATTTTGGTACAGCCCGGAGTGATTTGTACACTCTGAATTTCCATAGGGGTTGACCAAACAATAAATCTTTTTGACGTGTGTTTCTTTTTAAATTATCTACATTGGGTATAGAATAGAAACACCATGCTCTTTGGGTAATCCATTCCGATACTATAACTCTATTGACATGAATTTGGTTTCGTTCCTGTGTTGTTACGGTTTGTGCATAGTTTATGGGTTGACGACGTGTTTATTTGTTATTTTGGTACAGCCCGGAGTGATTTGTACACTCTGAATTTCCATAGGGGTTGACCAAACAATAAATCTTTTTGACGTGTGTTTCTTTTTTAAATTATCTACAGTTGGTATAGAATAGAAACACCATGTCAAAGTTCTTAGGGTAATCCATTTCGATACTATAACTCTATTGACATGAATTTGGTCTCGTTCTTGTGTTGTTATGGGTTGTGCGTAGTTTATGGGTTGATGACATATTTATTTGTTATTTTGGTACAACCTGGAGTGATTTGTACTCTGAATTTCCATAGGGGTTGACTAAACTATAAATCTTTTTGAAGTGTGTTTCTTTTTAAATTATCTACATTGGGTATAGAATAGAAACACCATGCTCTTTGGGTAATCCATTCCGATACTATAACTCTATTGACATGAATTTGGTCTCGTTCGGTAGGAAAACAGCATTTCCTGTGTTGCATTTTTCCGTGTTGTTACGGGTTGTGCATAGTTTATGGGTTGACGACGTGTTTATTTGTTATTTCGGTGCAGCCTTGAGTGATTTGTACTCTGAATTTCCATAGGGGTTGACCACACATTAAATCTTTTTGACGTGAGTTTCTTTTTAAATTATCTATATTGGGTATAGAATAGAAACACCATGTCAAAGCCCTTAGGGTAATCCATTCCTATACTATAATTCTATTGACATGAATTTGGTCTTGTTCGATAGGAAAACAGCATTTCCTTTGTTGTTACGGGTTCATATACTTTTACTTTTACTATGTGACTGTAAAAAAAAGTACTTAAAAATGTATACCCGAACATACTCGTCTTTCTTCGAGTACAATTGCATAGTAAATGAGCCATGACGTACTCAAATTTAAGTAACCGTACTTTCTCAAAAATGAACAGTGGGATTTAACATTGCTAATCTCACCTTTTGTTCAAGTCATATTAACAAAGCGACCTAACCAAACTTACAATAGTTGTTCAGAAGACGGTTTCCACCTTATTTGGTGTCAATTGCTGAAGTGGAAACTGAGTTATTACTACTCAATTATCTTGTACCCATGCTTTGGCACACCTTTATAACATTTCTTCTGTTTATAACTTCTTCATGTCGACCTGGTAGTATAACGAATAAGGCACTGGGCTATAGTGCCTGAGGATCTGGGTTCGATTCCCGGTAAGTCTTGGTTGCAATTGTTGATATTTATTGAAAGGGATTCATGAAAGAAGCCTATATGGGCTGCTCTTTTTATTTGTTTTAACTCATAGTATTCATTTTTGAGTACATGTCTTTTTCAAAAATGAAACTTATGTATTTGAAGATATGATAAGCATCTAAAGTACTAAAAAATGAGTACAGTTTACTTATTTTTGAATACCTATTTTTAACAGTGCACCAAAGATTATATAAGGAAACTTTAATTTTGGACAAGCCAAAACAGTTTTTTTGAAAACTAATTATTTTGGATATTTGCAATAATTACATCCTAGTTCACACACCTTAACCTTTATTTTTATAGTTTACTATAAGTACACCTTATATTGTAAACCGTCTGTGTAAAGTCCTAAGCTTCTGCCAAGCGCCATTGTTTCTGGAGCAGCGCCTAAAGTCTTATGCAAAGGCGCATAAATTCTAATTTACCAACACCTTATCATCTTTCCTCAGAAGTTTCCATTCAAGTCCTCAAGGTGTCGCAATTTTCTTTTGTTCTCATCTTATTCATATCGTTCGAAGTTTAAAAGGGCTCTCTATCTCTTTAAAAAAACAAGTCCCCTTAATTGATAATCTCTGAGGTTTTTTTTGGTTTGTCGTTAATTTAAAAGTTTTAGAATATTTTTTTCGGGTTTTTTTTATAGTAGGTGCTAAATGAAGTGTGATTTTAAGTAGGTATATATTTGCAACAAGAATTTAATAGCTCAAAGTTTTATCAAGTGGGCTTAAAATAGTTACATTTTTGTAGTAAGTTTTATAATCTTCTCTCTCGTTAATCTAAATATATTTACACGATAATAAATAGTTACATTATTTTAAAGAACATTCATAATTTTAAAATTAGAATTTTATTACATCTTTTTATATAGATATGTTATTAATTTCTAATTAGTATTTTATCTGGAAAAATTATTGTAATATTTATCTGAGATTTTTTATCTGATATCCTCAATAAATCAGTTATTATTTTTATTTGGGAAGTTTTACAATTTAGTGCACATATGCCATATAAAATATTTGAAAAATGGCATAGCTTTATATATATCTCCATACTATTATGCATTCTAGAATTTATAATAACCAAATTTATTAATCTGAGCCTCCTAGAATTTAGTTCCAACAATAATGATTTATTTGTGTGGGGTGTCAATTTTAATCTATCTGTAGTTAATTATGATATTTCATATACATTAAAGGGGCCTCCGTAACCGAGTGGATTAAAGCGTCAGCTAGGAATCCGAGCGTTCTCGGTTCGAACCTGTGCGACGGACTAGACTAATAATAGTAAAAAAGTAGTGATATTGCGATCGGAGGGTTTCCAACTTCGCTACCAAAATACTAAAATGTCGTCCAGAACATCCACAAAAAATTAACGGTGTGCATACGGGACTGGTGAACGATAAATCAGATCGGGGTCCAAAGTCCCGACGTCTATTGAAGGCGTTGGGTCGTAGCTCAGGTGTTACCTCTTTATCTGACAGTGGTTCAAAAATTCGAGGCGTCTTTTCCGGGTCTTTCCTTCGAGATAGGCTCCAAACCGTCGTCAATAGCCCACTGTGCAGATCTAGTGCGACGTTATTAATCAAACCAAACCATATGCATTAAAATATTAGAGTCGATAAAATTCTGAAACTATTTTTGGAAATTCAACGAAACTTCATTGAAGGGACTTTTGAATGAAAAAATTGTATTCTTTTACTTTAGTTATATTGTTCTTAATATATTTTTTGATTGACCATCTCGTAAAATTGAATGATACTATATTTGCATAGCTAAAAAATATGGCTAATATGCTCCACCTGTAAGTCTCAACGATCTTCCCTTAAATATATTCAACTTTTCACGATTCGTCAATAGTGCTAATTTTAGCATTTAGCATATGTCAAGTTCTAGAAACATACATCTATGTGGTTCTCTTTTTAAATAGCCTATTCAATACTAAGACCTTGGCGATTGTTTTGATGTAGTCAGTATAGTATGGACTATCATTTCAAAGGGTCTTAAATAAAACCCAGAAAGTTTAAAATTATACAGGGCCGCTCTTAGAGGTGTGTGAATCGCGTCATCGCACAGGGCTCCGTGCGCTTTTGGAGGGAATCCGTGTCCAGTTAAAAATAGAGGAATATGAAATATTATTGGGTTGTTCATTTCAAACGTTGGATTTATTTCCACACTCCAAATTACAGTGTTCCGGGGGTTAGATTTGTGGACAAAAGGCCCTGCTAATGACGGCCTTGAAAGCACACTTAACATTAAAAATATTTACCAAGTAGTTATTAAACGTTTTATAATTTATAAAATTACATTCACTGGATTGTTTCAATCTCGCAGCTCGTTAACATCAAATCTGACGAATTTAATATTTAAAAAAAAATAGCCCATTGCATTTAGGCAACATCATCATCATTGTAGTCTCGACAGCCCGTTCTGGACCCTGGCTTTCTCTAGGATTTTTTTCCAACCTTTTCTGTCTCTGGAAACGGAGTTCCAGTTTTTCAAAATCGTAAAATTGTCTATTCATCCCATTTTAGGGCACCTGCATTGGTCTGCCAATAAATACTTTTTTCAATTTCGTTCTTCATCCAATCGAATTACATGACCAGCCCATTTCATCCTCTGAATCTTTATAAATTTTTATAACGTCTGGTTCAATATACATTTTGTAAAGCTCAAAATTGTATCTTCTTCTCCGTTGACACCACCAAAGAACGTTCGCAATATTTTTCTTTCAACGTTCCCCAACACAGTCTCATCACTTTTAGTTAAGGTCCATGTTCCTGAGGCATACGGTTTCGAAAAAACATTTCAAGCAACATCAATTACTAACGTCAATTAAATGTTTCTAAGCATCAGAAATATATCCAATTACTTCATATACGCGATCTCCTAACACGTTAATCATTATTTGCCGAGTTAAAAAAAAACTGAAACCATTCCGAAATTGAAAATCCCTTAAGCCTAACCTGATTCCATTTCCCATAGTCCTTCAAAACAAAAATATTGTTTTCTAATAACCCCCAGACGTTCCATACTCCCAGCATGCCATCCTTCACCTGTATTCTTACAGCAGTGTAATAGACTATCTCTATTAATCACACCGTGATAAATCGCGATCTCAGATGAGTAGAGATATTACCTTTTTCCGCAGCTGTTGATGGATAGGCTCCCTTCAGTTTTTCACTCCAAAGCGGTCGCCATTCATCACTGAAAACGGGGAACCGCAAAAAACCGATCGGGAGGTACGCCACTGGAAAAGAATGCCACCTGTGATTATTAATCGAGTCCACGCCACTTCGAGTGATTAGAGAAGTTTATTGATTGTGATTCTGAGATCGAGAAGGGTGTTATAGTCGAGTTTGCGATTGTTTCTTTCGATTTTCGTTAATGGGGATTTGATATGTCTGTCTGATGAGAAAGGATTGTGTTTGAGGGCTGATAAGTGGAGGGATATCTTCAGTTTTTTGTGGATTTTACTTGTTGTTTTAGCTTTTGATGTAATAATACTAAATTCAATATCAATTTAAAAGGAATTATTCGAAACGCTTTTTTTCTTTTCGCTGTGGTATGTACATTTGAACAGGGTAAGCGAGGTATGAACAAGATGTAATCGTTTAACTTATTAACATTTGGGTATTTATATATGGCATATTTTGTTTAGTTTTAGGTAAAATGTCGCGGATAATTAAATAAAAGTCCTGGATCCATTTAGCTTTTTATATGAGTTTATTCTTCTAGAGTAAGATGGTAAAAAAATCGGCTAAAAGCCGAAAACTGAGAGACACTTCTTACATCTTTGGTGGTTGGGTTAGTAATGTATTGAGTTAGGAAGGTGTTGCCACAAGAGGTGTTGCCATACATAAGAAAGTTTAGATTCACCCGTGGAATATCCGTGAAAAAATAAGGTTATAACTGTGGCTTGTTAAAGTTGCTAAGAAGAATGAAATGTGATTTGTGTGTGATCGTGGCTTAGCAATTTAGAAGGTTATTATTGGAAAAGAGAAGTGATTCGGAATAGATCAGAAAATAAGAGTTCAAAAATACGTGAGTTCATTAAACATAATTTAATTTTGAATTTAGCACAGACGATGCCCCCTTATAAATGAAAAACTAAAAAGGGAAAAATAAAATAAAAAATAAACGACTTTAAGAAAAATGCGCTAAAAAGTACAAAATAATTTTAATTTTACGACTAGTTGAAAAAATTGAATAAATTATTATATAAATTTTATACTTATTAGAAATTTTTGAAGCGGGTGACAATTTACAAAAAGCGTACCTAAATTTTGGTGCCTATTTCAAAAAAGTTATAATAAGTATAATATTTATATTAAATAATACAGTTTTTCAACTTGTTCGTATTAAAAAAAAATTAACGCATATTCCTTACAGTTTTTTTTAAAGGTTATTTTATTATTTGTACTATTGCATCATTGAAAAAATAAATATCCTGATTTATAATAAAACTTTTTATCACTCTCTTGGAAATGAGTGTTTTGTATAATTTGTAAAAAATATGAGATGATGGCAAATTTCTGCTTATACAAATGAATAAAATATTGGGCAATAGTTTTATTAACACAAGCATTAAAATTATATTTTTTTACAAAGATAGCTTGATATACCATGTAAAACACTACATATAAAACAATATAAATAATTGTGCAGAAATAAATATTCATTCTTGCTTCTTTCTATGTAAAATATATATTGATATATTTAATACTTTTATAATTTGGTTAAACCTCTTTTAAAAATACGTTTCTAAATTATTATCTTACTTTTTATTTTTAATAAACTAGGGGGCTCCGCTAACGCTTCGCCAACCCCCGGAGGATTGCTACGCAATCCTCTTTAGTTTGCTTCGCAAACAATACCGGCTTCATACACTCTAGACAATGACAATGTGTCCTAACAACAATACTTTTTTTAGTTATATAAATTATTACTGGCAGTGCCGTCACACAAATTTAATTTTGGGATGTTGAGACAAAAAATTTCCCAACTTAACAATCCGAAATTCCGAACTTGAAAGATTCAAAATTCCTAACTTAAGGACATCGGGTACCAGCTCAAGTGTTGTCCTCGTTATCTGACCATTGTTAAAAATATGAGACATCATTCCCGGGTCTTTTCTTCGAGAAAGGCCTCGAACCAAAGCGTCCTTGATGTAGTAAGTAAATACGTACCAATAACCAATCAAGGGCGCTTTGCTCGAACCAACGCCAGTAGTTCAATGTGCAGCTCTAGTGCGACGTTTATTAACCAGACCACACTTAACGATTCGAAATTCACAACGCAACAGTGCTAAAAAAATTCCCAGTTCCACCTTATAGACATTTGTCAGCTTTTTTATAGTTAATATTAAACAGTTCTCTCGAAAGTATTGATTTGTTGCATGCATGTTGCAATGCAGTGTTCCGTTTTGAGATCTAATTTAAGTTTGATCTTAATACAAGCTGGGCAATTTCTAGTCTTCCGTCGCTTTCATTTGCTAATAATATTAATTTTCCTGAGGCATAAATTTTTCCAACTCAGGAATTTTTAAAATTCGAAATCCCCAACTTTAAGGTTTAAAGTTTACAGGGGGGAGGGGGGCATGCATGGGATTTTTAAAATTCGAAATCCCCAACTTTTAAGGTTTAAAGTTTACAGGGGGGAGGGGGGCATGCTCTCTTCCCCCCCCCCCACCCTCACACGTTGCCGCCGTTGTGGTGGGCCTGATAACTGGAAAAGCTCAACTGCAGAACTGCTTTAACGCAATTGTTTCTACTCATTGAAAAGCGAGACATGTGTAAACAAACAACAGCATAAAACGCGCCAAGCAAAAATGAGCCTAATTCGCCAACTTTTATTTATACAAAGTAAGATTATTGAGAATTGGCGCTAATAATAATTCGCCGTTAAAATATATATTAAGCTATAGGAAAATAGGAAACTGGATTTACATAAAATGTTGGCATTTTGCCAATGTTGGCATTTCGGTCCGAAATATCTTTTAATAATAATTATAGTACTTCACAAAAATAGTTATATCTAATTTAATTTTTAAGATAGAATTTCAGTATCGATACCATTCAAGAAAGGAAGATTTTACGAATATAACTATATTTTTTTAAAGGGAAAAAGTATATTTTTGAACTATTTAGAGCAGTTTTAATTTATCCCTTGTGAATTTACGCGTAAAATTGACGATTATTTTAGACATTTCGTCAATTATTTAAAAATTTATAACTACGAAACTAAATCGAAATTTCACAAACGCTCTGGATCGTTTGTAGCCATTAGTTTAATCTATACCCCTAATTTTTTATTTATTTTTTTGTTAAAAATTGAAAGACAAGTATACAAAAATGTATGAATTGTTTTCAAAATTTTCTAAAATCATGAATTTAACATAAAATAACGTCTAATATACTGATCGTATTGAAAAACAAAAATATTCATCTTATTACCCAAACATTTCTTAATAAACTGGCATAATTTCATAATTTTAGGACATTTACTTTTTGAGATGCAAGCGGAACAATGAGACAAAAAGTCGCAAATTAAAATTTTCTCGAAATATCCGACATTTTTATCCTTCTTCGCTATTTTTTATACCTATCTTAATTAACCATATCTACTTTAAATGTAAAGATAGAAATATAATCTTTATAACATCAGAAAGAGGAAGTTTTAGCGAACATTAATATATTTTTTTGAATAATAGAATATGTACTTTTAAATGACTTATAGCAATTTAGAAATCACGTTTCAAAAATGAGGGTGAAAAAACTTCAAAAAGTGGAGCGTGTTTAAATGTTTAAAAAACTTATAAATCCAAAACTAATTCGAATTTAAAAAAAATGCTTACTTGGATTTCCAGTTCAAACCTATTTGTACACTCCCTAAAAAAATTGGATCTCTTCTCTTAATAGTGTTTCAGAAACTCGACGGACAAAATAACTTGTAAGCGAAATTTTATCAACGACTACTTTAATATTAAATAACTTATAAACTAATAACAGTATTGAAATAAAAATATATTCTTCTTATTTATCAAACATTTCTTAACAAATTCACTTAATTTCGTAATTTTAGGAATTTTACATTTTGAGATACAATCTGAATAACATTGAAAGAACTGAAAATTCCTCCTACAGCTTACTTTTTCCCCCTAGGGCTTACTTTTTTTTTAAATAGAGAGATTCTGTTAAAAAATTTGTAATTAGGTGAAATATAAAATATTTTTGAAAATAAAAAAGAAAATATAATTTTATATAGTCCTCTTTTTGAATATTTACACTATTATTTGAATTATAATTTATAAATAATTTAGTTTTTTTATTTTCCTCCTTTATCGTGGATTGTGTTTACATGGATCTTAACATACTTTTACGTGAATTGTTTGTTATTTACAAGTTTAATTACATTTTACGATTAACAATTATATTTGTTAGTTTTTGTCTTTACTGTATGTAAAATATGTTTGTTTCATATTGTGCTCTGAAAATTAATAAACAATATATGTAAGAATATTTAAATCTGGTTTATACAACAACATTTATTTTTATTTTAGGTAAGTGTAGCTCTACAGTCTTTTTCATAGTATCATATACAGTAGCTTTACAGTATTTCATCGAAAGGTAAATAATCCTAAAGTATACTATCTTCTTGGAGGTTGGTTGATATAATAATATGTCGATAATATATAAAAAAGGAAAATTATGTTGTCTTATTCACATTTAATTATTAAATGAAAATTTAGGATTAATGAAAATTCCTCATATAAATTTTCTGAATTTCTGTATATAAAAAGAATCGTTCTGCTTCATATGTTCCTTTCTCAAACCATCTTTTTATTACTTTAAATTAATTTTTTTCTTATTATATTAGTTATTTTAATTGCATTAATTACATTTTATTATGCATATCTATTCTATTAAAGTAATCTGGACATATTAAAATAGATTTTGCGTATGTCTTACATTCTAAATAATCCGTAAAATTGTACTTTTTCCTTTAAAGATTAAAATGCAGACACAACTCAAATTTGCCAATTTTTGACTTACGCATTTTGGACACTAAAATTATCAATTATACTATTCTTTATGGATATTAATATATACCAAAAAAGGATTTAATAATGTTAGATATTTCACATGGCACACTAGTAATTGATTTGAAATCCCATATTTGAAAATATTTAATTATTTGGACTAATTTGTACTAATTAAGTATTTCTAAAATCTAATATTTTAATTTATAAAGTATAAGATTTGTATATTCTACAGAACGCAATGCACACATAAAATGCATATAAATTAAAAAAGAATATATGACAAACTTTTCAAACACTTTCTTTGCTTTTAAAATTAAAGCAACATGTTAATTTTTAATTAACATGTATCTAGCGCAAACCAATTCATGAATATTAAATGCATAACACCAAGCGACTAGAATTTAAAGTATATTATGAACTCAAACTAACTCCTCATCTAAAATTAAAGGGGTTATTCATAACTTTTAAGCCACACAATGCATACTAACCAAACTCATATCAGCCACATAAAACTATTTAAAGAAACCATCCAAGAAACAAAAGGAAGATAAGATTTGTCTTGACAATCACCTTCCAGGAACCCACCTTCCGCACAACTGGACTCGATTATATTATCTTTCATTATCTATCCCTTCAACGTGACTTCTCAGATAAAAATAAGACTCAATTATTCTATCTCAAAGCCCCCTTCATGTTTATCCGGTGTATCCTGCCCTTTCTTTCACTGCGCACGTTTCGAGAAGACTGAATGTCCGGTTTAATATGAAATGTAGGGGGGGGGATGGGGGGGAGGGGGGCTCATGAATTATGCATGGGCCTGTTTTCCTTTTTGTATGATCGTCCTGTAATCAAGCATTTGATATTCGAAAAGAGTGCGAGCGTGCGTCTTTTTTTCGAAGTTTTGTGCGTTGGTTTTGTCGTTTGTGCATCCCGAAACACTCGGAACGGTATTTGGAGATTCTGTTTCCGTAAACACTTATCGGATCAGTACGTACAATGTGTTCTGGTGTTTGTGGAAATAAATGAGTTTGAAGAAGCACTATAAAATTTTGTAATACTTTTTCGGGGACTTGAGAAAAGGGGTATTGTAGAATTTGTTAAACAAATTTATTTAAAAGTTTCTAAATGATTTTTTTTTATCCTGTACATTAACTACATTTTTTAGGGAAAATTAAGCGTAAAGTACTTAAGCTCGTTATATATTCTTCTGTTTTGTTAAAATCGAAAATGTTATTTCGGTGGATATAATAAATTTATACATGTACAGTTTTCTTCAAATAAAATAATTTTAAAATGTTGGAAAAATTATTTTTTTTAAAATTAAAAATGTTATATTTAAAAATGAGATGTTTTATATCCCATAGTATTTAAACTAAATTCTTGTAAAAAACCTAACATAAAACAGTTTTAAGTGTTATATATATTGATTTTCGTAAAATCGGCTATGTCATTTCAGTGGACATGATATGTACACATAAGTTTGTTTAAATTATTTAAATTTAATCAAACTAATTGTTAAAAAATAATAATAAAATTATAGAAAAATAATTATGCAAACAATTCTTAGATAATAATAATTACATAATAGGAGTACTAATAAACTTTATTCGTTTTATAATGTTTGTCATTTCGAAGGAATTAGTAATATTAACCATGATTTTAGAAAAATATTTTGTTCTACACGTAAGATTTATTTAGATAAATCTTCACGTAGATAAATTTTGAATTTTTAAGAAAATCGCATTAAAAAAAAATACATAACAATCGAATCTATAACCTCTCGACTTGGCGCGCGATTTGGCGGTTTTAACTTAAAATTTCTGGCAGTTTTATTTTGGAGTTATGGTTGGCGCGCTGTTCAGTCGGTTAAACATGCATGAAGCATACATCTAAATAATGAATTTAAAAACAAACAGAACCAGATAATTTATAGAAAACTTTATTCACTTGTTTATTTGGATGAAAGACACTTGAAAATTGTGTGATATTTTACACCATAATTTTTAGATATATCTGAAAAGATTTACCTCTTGTTTGTTTGTTTTTTTCTTTGGAATTTCCATACACAAAAGCTTTTTTGGTATTCTTGTAAATGAATGTATGTTCCATGTTGAACAAAAAAATTCCTATTTTTCTGAATAATTTATTTTTGCTTGACCCACTGGGTGAGTCATATAAGTGATTTTTTTTAGAATGAGAAACATGAAATTCACTTTGCTAAATCCGTCATAAAAGCTTTTTATTGTATTCAAAAATTACCAAAGAAATTTATGTTCAGTCAGCAGTCATAAAATGTAATGTAGTATCGTTGAAATTATCTTTCTTAATGCAATTTTCCGCTGTGTCGTCATACATGCGACGTCGACTGTACAGGCCGGACAATGCCGAACGTATCACATGCAACGTCGACCGAGAAAGGGTTAATAGTAGAATCGATTAACTTAGAACACAAAGAATGGTCTGTAGACCATTAGAAGACGATAAAGAGAAATGGTGCAACATTTATTTGAAAGTAGTACTGTATGGATGACTTGATTTTAACAGAGATCTAAAGGCTCTGCTGTAGTCATTAACTATTCCTATAAATAGAATGGGAAGTTGTAAATCATGGATCTTTTGTGGTTCTAGAGCGAAATACATTAGAAGACAACGGATCGAAAAACACTAAGAGATTTAGAGACTAAAACGGATTTTTATAAATGGAGATAGATAACGTAAAAAGTAAGATATTTTTCTAGTCTTTTGTTAGGAATACGCATTGGGTAGCAATATCTAAGAGATTTTCAATTGTAGCTGAATTTATTGTTGCTAGTACAAAAATCGAGCAATGCACAATTATTCGGGCATTCTATGCAAAATGTCTTTGAATGTATTAACGTTTTTCATTAGTAATATGGTTAAGGAGCCATTTTGGTTAGTAAAGTCATTCACTAAATGATTTATGTCGTTTATATAAAAAATTACACTGCTAAAAATATGTACTCTAAAATAAGTCAAATGTACTCATTTTTGAGTACATTTGATGCTTATCATAGCTCAGAATACATAAGTTTCAATTTTGAAAAAGACATGTACTCAAAAATTAGCGAAAAAAAAATAAAAAGAGTAGATGGTAACCTACAAAGGCTATCTTTATAAATCCTTTTCAATAAATATCGACAATTACAACTAAGACTTACCAGGCACCGTAGTCCATAAGCCTTTTCAGTTAAACTGCCAGGACGACTTGAAGAAGTTATAAAGAGAAATAAAAGAGAAAAAAAGAGAAATTTTAAAATGTGTGCAAAAAAATGGGAACTAAAATAACTGAGTCGTAATAACTCAGTTTCCATTTAAGCAATCGACATCAAATTATGTGGAAAACCATCTTCTGAACAACTATTTTAAGTTGGTTAGTCGCTTTGTTAAGATTCCTTGAACAGAAGCTGTGATTAGCAATATTAAATATACTCAAAGAAAAACGAAAAGGTTGAGGTACTCATTTTTAAGCACATATTTTGTACAGTGTACAAAATCCCAATGAATTAACCTGTGTAAAGTGTATCCCCTTTACCGAGGATACACTTTACACCGGTTCAGGGACACTTGTTCAGCTTGAAACCGGGTTAAACGGGCAATGACGAGTGGCACTCATCGTCGTATTTGAAAGTCAGTTGACTATTTGTACAGCTTTAAAACGTATATTTTCTGTGTATTTGACTATCTCTAACAGTCTTTATCTAACAGTCCTCGAATTCAGAAATTCAATTGCCTTTTTTGGCAGGGCATGTGTCGAATTAATTTCCCGATCAAAGGATTAAGGACCCCAAGGGGATTAATGAACCCTTTGATTCTGAATTCTTTTATTCTCTTTGGAATTCTGGAACCCTTTGATTCTGGAACCCTTTGATTCTGGATCCTTTGATTCTGGACCCTTCGATTCTCTTTGGAATTCTGGAACCCTTTGATTCTGGAACCCTTTGATTCTGGACCCTTCGATTCTCTTTGGAATTCTGGAACCCTTTGATTCTGGAACCCTTTGATTCTGGACCCTTCGATTCTCTTTGGAATTCTGGAACCCTTTGATTCTGGATCCTTCGATTCTCTTTGGAATTCTGGAACCCTTTGATTCTGGAACCCTTTGATTCTGGACCCTTCGATTCTCTTTGGAATTCTGGAACCCTTTGATTCTGGAACCCTTTGATTCTGGATCCTTCGATTCTCTTTGGAATTCTGGAACCCTTTGATTCTTTAACCCTTTGATTCTGGATCCTTTGATTCTGGAACCCTTTGAATCTGGACCCTTCGATTCTCTTTGGAATTCTGGAACCCTTTGATTCTGGAACCCTTTGATTCTGGACCCTTCGATTCTCTTTGGAATTCTGGAACCCTTTGATTCTGGATCCTTCGATTCTCTTTGGAATTCTGGAACCCTTTGATTCTGGAACCCTTTGATTCTGGATCCTTTGATTCTCTTTGGAATTCTGGAACCCTTTGATTCTGGAACCCTTTGATTCTGGACCCTTCGATTCTCTTTGGAATTCTGGAACCCTTTGATTCTGGAACCCTTTGATTCTGGACCCTTCGATTCTCTTTGGAATTCTGGAACCCTTTGATTCTGGAACCCTTTGATTCTGGATCCTTCGATTCTCTTTGGAATTCTGGAACCCTTTGATTCTGGAACCCTTTGATTCTGGACCCTTCGATTCTCTTTGGAATTCTGGAACCCTTTGATTCTGGAACCCTTTGATTCTGGACCCTTCGATTCTCTGTGGAATTCTGGAACCCTTTGATTCTGGAACCCTTTGATTCTGGACCCTTCGATTCTCTTTGGAATTCTGGAACCCTTTGATTCTGGATCCTTCGATTCTCTTTGGAATTCTGGAACCCTTTGATTCTGGAACCCTTTGATTCTGGATCCTTTGATTCTGGAACCCTTTGAATCTGGACCCTTCGATTCTCTTTGGAATTCTGGAACCCTTTGATTCTGGAACCCTTTGATTCTGGAACCCTTTGATTCTGGAACCCTTTGATTCTGGACCCTTCGATTCTCTTTGGAATTCTGGAACCCTTTGATTCTGGATCCTTCGATTCTCTTTGGAATTCTGGAACCCTTTGATTCTGGAACCCTTTGATTCTGGATCCTTTGATTCTGGAACCCTTTGATTCTGGATTCTTTGATTCTGGAACCCTTTGATTCTGGATCCTTCGATTCTCTTTGGAATTCTGGAACCCTTGATTATGGATCCTTCGATTCTCTTTGGAATTCAGGAACCCTTTGATTCTTCCCGATTTTTCTTTTTAAACTTAAGCAAGGAAATTTCATACTCTTCCGTAGTGATAACTATAACTTTCAAATAGATAAACGAATAACATGCAATGTGGAATGGAAATTTCTTATTGTCACTAGAAACGTCACATTCTATTTATGTATTTTTATTTTTATGGTTAAATACTATTATTTTCTTTATTTTACTATAAAGAAAAAGCACGCATCTTAAAATTTTCACTCCCTTGTCACGTTCCGGGTGATCAAATAACGACTTGTTCTTTTGTTTATCTTTTCTCTAAACCGAAATAGAACAGCATGCACTTGAGTTCAAATAATGTTGTTCTTTCGTTAGTTTAACTTACTTTAAAATAGATTCTATTAGACTTCTGACCGTTCAGAAATTTATCCGAATTGTAAAGTTGTTTCCTCTTTTAGAAGGTTTAAATGATATTTAATAAATTTAAATCAAAGTTTTTAAGAAAAAACTTGTTTAGTCTTAAAGCGATTTTTCCTTCAATTTATTATAGAATTAAATGTATCCACTTTTCCACAAATTATAAAATCACTCAATTTTTAACGGGCCATGGTAACTTTAAATCATATTTATTTAAATTTCACTTATCTCCATCAAATATATGTAAATGCGACACAGGAAAAATTCATAAGGATAAACATATTCTGTTTGAATGTCCAATGCTTAAGAAAGAGAGAGATGTTCTCAAAAGGGAACTTAAATTATAAACGTTAATTGGCCTCCTAAAGGTCACCAATTTGTTAACCAAAAGTGTATTTTCAATTTTTTCTTTAATTTTATTAACCAATACTTTGCAATATAGTATTTTTGTATTTTGTTTTCCTTTTAACTTTCTTTTACATGTTTTTATATGATTTATTCTTATTAACGATTGTCATATATATTAGATCTTATGTACTTATATCTGTAAGCCCCGTGTGATATTTTGTGATGCACGAGGATTCCTTTAAGTCTTAAAACAAACGTGTGGAAAATATTATTAAATAAAGTATTTTTATAAATTTATAAATGGTGTGTATTGTTGGAAAAACCAGAAATACAAGGACGCAAAAATACGTTTGTAACGGTCAGAAAGCTAGACCGTCCTTGCAAGACCCCAAGATTTAGCGGCATATTTCTAATAGAAAACGTCACTAAAATTCTCAATTGGCTGATTAATTTGTGTGAAATATTGTTTTAGTATTACATACGGTTAATTCCTAGTGTACGGTGCCCCTCCAAATGTGATTTGGCGACAATTGTTGGGCGATAAATTTTATATTTTGGCAACACTATTTTATGACGTTCCGAGCAATATCATGATGTACGGCAACCCTACTTTTGTTTTTCTCGCACAGTTTCACGTTGTTTGCCAAGGCTTTTGCGCCAATTTTCAGAATCGCGCCAAGGAGGCACCGTACACTAGGAATTTACCTTACATACTAACTAATCAATCCATTGGAGTTATTATTTCGAAAGCTACTGTATTTTTTTTTGCAATTTTTAGGAAAGAGAACAAAAACCTGAGTAAATGTTACTGAAAAAGAACGTATATAACAAAAACATTCTTTGAGTGCAAATTGCTAAAAGAACAACCCTAATCGCTGGACCAATCAAATTTCCTGAAAGTGAAAGTTAAGATCGTTAAAAAAGTGTTGTTATATAGTTAAGGAAAAAAAAAGAAATAAATATAATTTTTATGTAGACATATTTTTTCGTTCATGGTCTATTCCATTTCTTTATGAATTCCAAGATGGCTATTTCTTTCGATATATTTCACAGAAATAGCACGCTTGGTGACTGTTCCGACTTATCGCGAAAGCGAACGAGGGACAAGTATCAAATAATTCTTTCCTTTTCAGTACTGTTAAGATAATGCATTAGTTTCTCCAGACTTGGCACCAAACTTTAAGCAAGTATTGGCCATGACCGGCACGTCTGTTTGGAAGATAAAAAATACAATCGAATTGCACTCACTTCAAATTGTATCAAGACATCTTTATAATGGACGCTTTTTCTGCTCGATTGCACGTTTCCATTTTATGTTTTATGCCAAGATTTCGAGAACTGCTTCGAAGGGGAGATCTGATAAGATGGCAAAACGAATTGAAGCTACCTTTTGGACGGCGTCTTTGAATTGTTTATTCAATAGGATTTGTTTAAGTGTTTGCTTCATACGTGGGACTTCCATTACGTATGAGATTTGTTTCTTACATTTTCCAGATACAAAGCATCTTAAAATAATTATTCCAAAATTTAGATTTTTTAATCCTTTTTTTGGTAAATTGGCACCAACTTTATAAAGTTGCAATACGTTTAAAATTGATATTTAATAGCATCTTAAAATAATTATTCCAAAATTTAGATTTTTTAATCCTTTTTTTGGTAAATTGGCACCAACTTTATAAAGTTGTAATACATTTAAAATTAATATTATATAATTCAATTTTCTCAATTTTTTTCTAAAATTTAAATTTATATCTTACGTTTTAGCGCGTCGGTTTTCCTCTTTTTAAAAAAGATTATTTTATTTTTCCCTTTTTAACAGACTGCCCAGCGCGCCCACCAAAACTCCAAAATAAAACTGCCAGAAACTTTAAATTAAAACCGCCAACGCGCGCCAAGTCGAGAGGTTATAGATTCGACCTTTATGTATTTTTTTTAAATTTTTAATTGCTATTATTCACCAAGAAATTCAAATTGTTGCGCTCACATTTTCATCGTTCCGTTTCATAAATGCCGGGTAAACAAATCTATATTGCCCAAACAATGTATATTGTAAAAAAATCCTTATTCATGCTGATAAATGTTGGATGAACGAAATGTCATTGTTGTACAATCTTTATGAGACAACTTTTATGTACAATCTTTATGAAACAGCATTTATGTGCAATCTTTATGAAACAAAATTTTTGCACAATATTTATAAAACAGCATTTATGTGCAATCTTTATGAGACACCATTTATGCACAATCTTTATGAAACATCATTTATGTGCAATCTTTATGAACCAACATTTATGCACAATCTTTATCAACAATGAAAATATTTTGAAATCGAAGATATTGTTAAAAATTGTCAGGTTAATCGACATTTCTTAATATATAAAAGCCTTAAAACCGGTAAAAAAAATACAAAATTGGATTTTTCTCTATTTATCAAAAAAAGAGTTTTCGAAATCGAACAATATTGCTTTTCAAACTGTCCGGTTAATTGAGAATTCCGGATAGTTAAAGACCGGATAACCGGATATTGTTTTCAAAAGGTGCCCAAGTGAGATATCCCTTATTCAACGAAAAAATAATTTTGCAATATCTGAATTAGAACAGAAATGTTGCGCGAACATATATTAAAAAAAACCCATGTAAATCGAATTGATAATCTCTCTCCTTTTGGCGCGCGTTGCTGGTTTTGGTTGGCGTGCTTTCAGTAGGTTAAAAATAATTCTGTAAAAGTTTAAATATATTATATTCCAATTGGGCCATTTTCTTGAATTTCCCAATGAACACAAATATTTGTGTTCCAGTACTATCCTTTTCTTTTTTCGCTTCAGAAACTTTCACCCATTCTCATTTTATTCTCCACTGTAACTCCTCCCCCCTGAAACTTCTACTTATTTATTTCCCCCTCTTTCTTTTTTATGTTGTATCCTTCGACCGCCGTGGCAGTTTATTTCTGCAGTTTGCCTACAAACAATGCGTCGATTCTGTTATTATTGTTCCAATCATTATTCTGACATAACTTCTGCTGTGTAGTACAGAAACCTGCGGCGACTTCCGATAGGGATTTCGAGTCGAGTTGAGCTGTAATGTGCTGAATAAAAGTTAGGGGATTGGAACGAGATGTCGTTTTTTTATATATAGATTTGGAACATTATGGGAAAAGCTTTCGGAAAGGATATTTAATATGATATACGTTCTTTTTATTTTCGCTTCTTTTTTAAAAACATATTTTTTTGGTCGTATGTATTTTTTTTTAATTTCAGATTGCGTATTTGTATTTGCTGCTTTTAGACTTTTTTTTAATATCGTCCATCTTAGTTTTGACCGTTAAACCCATGTCCATGGATGAATGAAAGAAAGAGTTATAATTAATCGAGAATTTTCTTGGGTTAAGTTTACTTTAGTCCGTATTTACAGTAATTTATTAACTTTTTTTTAATAAATTTTTCAAGATTACGGTCAACCATATTCTATAACTTTAAAAATTTAGAGAAAAATGATTGAATCAAAATGAAAAAAATAAATAAAAAAACATTAATTTTAAACTTTTATAAATACAATGTAAATTCCCTTCTACACATAGTATAATCAGTCGTATACACAACTGAAACATGATGCCTTTGAGGGCTAATCATCTGTTAATTGTAATTGTGATGCAATAATTATTTTATTGGTTGGGATTTTACTTTTGGGTGTAAATTTTATCACATGACTTTCAAAAGGTTTTAAAAATAAGTTGGACAATGTGTACTCATCGTCGTTTACAAGATACAAAGACGTAACTGATAAAATGGCGATTTTGAACTATTTGAAAATAAATCCATATTTATTTATTGTTTAAAGTATTGGACAAATTTTTGTATTGCTGTTGTAAGAATCAAAATCTTTTAAAATATGGTTTAAAACTACATATAACGAGAAATTGGAAATATTGAAGTATTGAAAAGTTCTTTAATATGACATATCAAAAAATATTTATTTAAAAATTAATATAATTTAAGAATATTTGCATATAATTTAAACCACTTAAAAAATTCTAAATTAAAAAATTTCTAAACATTCTTTCTATTTTTTAACTATGCGCTATAATGGTAGTTTATAAAAATAAATCGTTCTTTAGAAATCTATTTCACTATATAATATTTTCACTTTTCCTATTGCAGAAATATTATTTTCTTGCTAGAAGAAATATCAAAATGCAATAAATAACAATAAATATAATATAAAATAAATGACAATAAAATACACTTAAATCGCGTTATTTATCATTTCCAAATTTCTTTTTATCAACCGAAATTCCTATTTTTATTTAAATTTCCGTATTCTTCCATTCTATTTCAACACAGGGGAAAGCGAAATGACCATTACAGATTCTTACCCAAACCGTCACTATCAATACAAAACGCAAGTACGAAGCAGACAAAAACGATTTAGCTATTTTTAAATCTTACATAAGGAACGGAGATATGGAATACACCTCCCATAAAACCCTCTCATGCGTTTACCCCATTACATTCTCCCGTTTTTTCTTACGGTTTTCCGCCTTCGATTATTCATACTTTTAAGAGATCAGGGGAAGAAAACCTTTTATATCTTTCCCCCCTTCGACGTCTTTCATTTGAAAAGCGTTTACCCGAAGATATCGAAAGGGGAAACTATATCTGCGATTTGTCATTTGGAAACAAGAAATGATGAGATACTTATCTTAATTACTGTTTCATATTTTTTGAAGAAAAAAATGGCAACAGTGATGACCTTTTCTTTTATTATTGAAATTCGAGACGATTCTTTGTGATTTATTGTCGTGTCGTTTGGTTTAGTCTTTGGAATGAAATCTCATAAGCGGTTTGGTTTGCGTTCGATTCATAAATTATGTTGATGAAGGAAGTCGAGTTTTTCTTAATCGAGTTCTTTTATGTTTCGCTGAGTTTCTCTGATAAGAGAGTCTCAAATGATTTTGAGATCAGGAAAGATAATGTGTTAGTCTATCGATCAAAGACGTTCTTTCATTGTTTGTATTTTTACAAAATGTTATATGTGAAATGTTATATGTTATGTTAAAAAATGTTAAAATCTGAATGCAGCCATTATATATTTTGAGTTGAGTGCTTGATTTTTTTCTTTTCTTTAATGACATTTTTTTTTTCGTTTTCTTTTTGCCCCTGAATCGCTGAAAAAATATGCAAAAAAAATCTTAAGTGCCTTTTTAATTAAAACTGTTGTGTAGCATATATTCAAATTCATGTGTAATTACTAAAATAATTTTCAAAAAATATGAAAATATAGTTAAATACATTCTACACACCTCTGGTATTAGCTAGGAGTTTTTGTAGAGCCAGATAATACTTATAAGTAATAAAAAAATCTTCGAAAACTTCACCTTCACTAGCCAGTTTCAGAACATCAGACCTCGAAGCAAATGATTGCCATTTTCACAATCATTTTTATAAAGATAAGAAACCTAGTGGTGGTTATAAGAACTAGGCACATGGTTCCCTACGTGACAATACTATAATAGTTAACATAACACTCAATAGATGCAACTAGCGGTTATTTTAAAGTTGTGCAGCATATATGCTACACCATGCACTATATTGTTAATATCCATGCATGATCTTAAGCACAATTATACACAGACGGTATTTGGAATAGAAGTGGGTTTTGTACTTTTTAATCTTTGACTTTCTTTGATGTTATGCGCGATTTTACAAACTTTTACAAGAAAAATATGCACATGTAAGGCGAAAGGCGTTAAGTCTAACATTAACGTTTTTGAATTATTTTAGTATCCACTGACCATTTGTAGGTGTTTTTCATGTACATTTAAATATCGGTTAGCCCACTGACGGCTCACACTATGTTAGTGGTTTAAAGTGGTTTTCTGTGTTTGGAGGTCTAAATATGTTTTAAGCAGAGCTGCCAACTGTTACGATATTTTTGTAATCGTTAAAGTTTATTTTGCATGAAATTAGAAGCATGTTTCCGTTTGTGCACTAAAAATATCACCGTCTTACTGACAAAATTACTGAACAGTATGAGAGAATTGTTGAAAATTAAAGTTACACATAATATAAGAAATGACGACTAAGTGTAAAATAACAGTCTTCAAACTAAAATGTTTATGAAAAAAAAGTTAGGCGTCAAAAATGACAACTGGGTGTAGAATTAAGGTCGTGACGACTGGGTGTAAAATAACGGTTTTCAAACTGAAATGTTTATATATAAAGGTTAGGCGTCAAAAATGACAACTGGGTGTAGAAATAAGGTCGTGACGACTGGGTGTAAAATAACGGTCTTCAAACTGAAATGTTTATAAAAAAAAGTTAGGCGTTAAAAATTACAACTGGGTGTAGAATTAAGGTCGTGACGACTGGGTGTAAAATAACGGTTTTCAAACTGAAATGTTTATATATAAAAGTTAGGCGTCAAAAGTGACAACTGGGTGTAGAATTAAGGTCGTGACGACTGGGTGTAAAATAACGGTTTTCAAACTGAAATGTTTATGAAAAAAAAGTTAGGCGTCAAAAATGACAACTGGGTGTAGAATTAAGGTCGTGACGACTGAGTGTAAAATAACAGTTTTCAAACTGAAATGTTTTTAAAAAGTTAGGCGTCAAAAATGACAACTGGGTGTAGAATTAATGTCATCAAAGTGAAATTTTTAGGTACAAAATACGACCAACTACCGCTAATTTTGAACCCTGGAGAAACCCAAAATTCTAAAATCTCTTAAACAAATATTATTATTAACCCACTGACGCTCATGCTATTTTATTAAAGTTGTTTTCGCTTTTTGGAAATTTAAATATATTTTCCTAGGCGTGCACTTTTATATTTTTACCGAAATTTTATTTCATTATCAAGAGGTCCTTTTAAATTATACCTAAACATTAGATTTAAAAAATATTGTAAAATTAAGTATTTTTATGAGTTTACATTAAACATTACATTAAAAACATTGATCTGAAAACTGGAGATACCTGGACGTGATATCACGTCCATGAGTATCATAGGGTTAAGGATGTGAGGATTAAGGTACCTGTTCTTTATTTCAATTTATTTAAGAGCCACTACATTCCATAATTCGAATTTTTGAATTAAAATTAACGTAAAACTACAGAATAATTAAACTAAACTGTCTTAACTCTTTGGGGCTAGGTGGGTTAAAAACTGTCTCACATTTTGCTTAGCTTTTTATGCATGTTGGGATATATTTTAACCCACCTTGAAAAGTTGAAGTTACTCATAGTCATACAGTTTATTATTTTTAAAAAAAGTTTTTCATTATGTTGGTAATGCTATGCACCAACGGTAAATGCGTAAATAAGTGAGAAATTATTTTTATACAAATCAAAATGCGGCAGTAAGTTGTGTGTGATGCTGTGATTAAGGTTCTAGCATTGTGTGATGTAGTGAATTGTTGTCGTTCATATAGGTATGTATTCTTTCTTTTCTTAAAATTTATGAGGGAATAAATTGATTTATAATAAAAAAAAAACATGTTATTTGATGTTTTATAATAATTTTGAAGCTCTGAAGTGGTGGGATTGTATGTATCCCACAATGCAAGTTATTAAAATAATAAAATAAATTATTATAAATTCTTTAAATTTTTTTTTTTAATTATAACCAGCCAAATTTATTATTTGCTGCTTATATACAATTATTTGCCCATTATATTGAATATGGCAAACATGAAGAGGGGAAAATTGGTGTTTGAAGATGATATTGAAGACATTATTCTGTGCAACTAGGGGTTTTATTTTCTGTAAAATCGTGTACCTCAAAGAGTTAAAGCAAATAATCAGTCAAGAGAAATATAAAAATGAAATTATAAATATATGACTTGATGATTTTTATCATTGAAGGACAAGGATATTGGATTTTAACAAACTATTTAGTCTTCAGCAAACACTTCTTCACTAACTTACAATTCGAAATGACATATTTAAAAGATTAGTTACGCGTTGTGTAGCTCTATTTTAACTCGTTTCTTTTCAAAGGCTTCGATAGTCTATATCTAGCCAAAATATCAGTTCCATAGGTTTACTTACGCCAACCGAATTCTTGCGTAAATTGAGAAATGGAACGTCCTTTTGCGGAATAGATAAAAAAAAAGGCAATAATAAAACCTAGAGCCTGGAATGAAGATGAGGCAGAACAGATGGAACATGCCATCCTGGGAAGTGTATGCAGGATGCCGTGTCCTAAGTGCACTTCTTTCTATCTCTTCGTTCCTTGGAAGGGTTTCCCTCTCAAAGCAAAATGGATTTTAAGACACGTAGAAAGGGATCAATGGATTTAGCTTGGTGTTTGAACGTTTGGACATAATTTTAGTTTGGTTAGAGTTATTATTAACGTAACTATTGCAGTGAAATTCTAGTATTAAATAGTAAATGGAGTGAAATTTAAAATTGAATTTATATAACATGATTTTTGTTTTACACTGGATTAGAGGCCACTGAAAAGGATAATTCATATTGAATAGTATAAAATGGTTTTGATGTAATACATTTGTTTGAAATTTCGAAAAAGGGTGAAGTATGTTTGCTGTTTGTAGCGTCCAACTTGCTTGCAATTTTATTTTATTTTGTTTACTGTGATTTTTTTATATACGTATTTTATTATTACATGTAGTTTTTATTTTTTTGTCTGTGTACGGGCCGTGGGATGCTTTGACACCCATGTGGGTTTCCAAATAAAAAAAAATATTACGAAATGAAAAGTAGATAAGATATTGCTTATAAAACTTATATTTAAAGGATGTTTGAAACTAACAATTTGTTTTTATAAAACTCCAAAATTTCATTTGCTGATTCTGTACTACAATACTGGAAAAATATATAATGGCCGTAGATAATGTTTCGAATTTAAAATACATTTCAGTTTGGCAGCACTTTTGTAAACGATGTTATTTGTAAATTAACTAGTAGTTCTGGGAACAGTAGACCTACCAACAAACAAAAACAAAACATATACGTTGTTTTTAATGACATTAAGGAACATTCCTGCCTTATTTGAAGAAAATCGAACAACGCGTTTGGTTGTGACTTCGTAACAAACAAATGTATAGACGAAGTGCGGATATGTCGAGTTAAAACAGGACCCCGCCAACGCTCTTCCAATAATACTATTAATTTAAAAATTATATTTTCTGTTTATGTCAATAACAAGTATTGTTAGAAAAAAAATATAGGGCATGTGTCTTTATTAATTATATCTTAAGAGACGCCATTCATAAAAATATAATTTCGAAACAATGTTGTTTAATGCTACTTTATTATTTTCCTTATGTTATTAAGTGCATTGAACTTGTTTCTTAACTAAACCAGAAGTACGTATGACCTAATTACTATCAGTGGGGTAAATAAAATTGAACCCCCCCCCCCCCAAGAAAGTTTAATTTATATTTCCAACACATTTCTATATTTTTAAATAATATATTTTTTTAATTATACCAGTGAAGAATGTTTTTTAAAATCTTCCTTATACTTTAAAATTTTAATTATTTAAAAAAAGAGAGATTTTTATCAACTTTTATATTATGTATACCATTAGAAAAACTGGAGATACTGGAACAGATATATACGTTTGTATCCGTCACGTGAATATGCGATGTCTCCTAACACCTAAACTAATTAGAATATTTTTCGTAAAGTCCCGTAGGTTGTCTAATTAAAAAAAATTGTAAAGTTATGAGATAGGCGCATTTTTTTAAAGCAAAAAAAAGCATCGTTTAGGAATTTGCTCTTCCTTATTGGTTCCTTTCTGCCTATCCGCTCCATGCAAATGCTTGAGTGGAATGCATCCAGCATAAAAAAAAGACCATCAGTGTTTTTCTTACTCTCAACATGTGAAACCTCCTCTCAGCTTAGCCACGATGCATATGAGTGGACCCGATCTCACTTCAATGTCCACTTCTGCTCTTGCGCCTCCCCTCTTTTTTCTTGACTATCGCATGCGTTTTCATCCCAAAAGAGGAAAACGTCAGAAGATGAAGAGATGGAGATGGATTGTTTTTCATCTCAAAGGAAGTGGGATGCGGTTTTCCGTCGAAGATAATCTCTTTTCGGACTGAAAAAAGTGAATGGTTTTTTTGGGGGGAACTGGTTGAAAGCTATATCACTATTCTTTTTCGTACTTATTGTTGTGGGTTGCAATACAAAAGCAAATATCCTTCATGGGTTTGTTTACAAAAGTAGTCGTTAACAGGGGCTAGAACTGGTTGAAAGCTATATCACTATTCCTTTTCGTACTTATTTTTGTGGGTTGCAATTCAAAAGCAAGTATCCTTCATGGGTTTGTTTACAAAGGCAGCCATTAGCAGGGGCTGGAACTGATTGAAAGCTATATCACTATTCCTTTTTGAACTTATTGCTGTGGGTTGCAATTCAAAAGCAAGTATCCTTCATGGGTTTGTTTACAAAAGTAGTCGTTAACAGGGGCTAGAACTGGTTGAAAGCTATATCACTATTCCTTTTCGTACTTATTTTTGTGGGTTGCAATTCAAAAGCAAGTATCCTTCATGGGTTTGTTTACAAAGGCAGCCATTAGCAGGGGCTGGAACTGGTTGAAAGCTATATCACTATTCCTTTTTGAACTTATTGTTGTGGGTTGCAATACAAAAGCAAATATCCTTCATGGGTTTGTTTACAAAAGTAGTCGTTAACAGGGGCTAGAACTGGTTGAAAGCTATATCACTATTCCTTTTCGTACTTATTTTTGTGGGTTGCAATTCAAAAGCAAGTATCCTTCATGGGTTTGTTTACAAAGGCAGCCATTAGCAGGGGCTAGAACTGGTTGAAAGCTATATCACTATTCCTTTTCGTACTTATTTTTGTGGGTTGCAATTCAAAAGCAAGTATCCTTCATGGGTTTGTTTACAAAGGCAGCCATTAGCAGGGGCTGGAACTGGTTGAAAGCTATATCACTATTCCTTTTTGAACTTATTGTTGTGGGTTGCAATTCAAAAGCAAGTATCCTTCATGGGTTTGTTTACAAAAGTAGTCGTTAACAGGGGCTAGAACTGGTTGAAAGCTATATCACTATTCCTTTTCGTACTTATTTTTGTGGGTTGCAATTCAAAAGCAAGTATCCTTCATGGGTTTGTTTACAAAGGCAGCCATTAGCAGGGGCTGGAACTGGTTGAAAGCTATATCACTATTCCTTTTTGAACTTATTGTTGTGGGTTGCAATACAAAAGCAAATATCCTTCATGGGTTTGTTTACAAAAGTAGTCGTTAACAGGGGCTAGAACTGGTTGAAAGCTATATCACTATTCCTTTTCGTACTTATTTTTGTGGGTTGCAATTCAAAAGCAAGTATCCTTCATGGGTTTGTTTACAAAGGCAGCCATTAGCAGGGGCTGGAACTGGTTGAAAGCTATATCACTATTCCTTTTTGAACTTATTGTTGTGGGTTGCAATTCAAAAGCAAGTATCCTTCATGGGTTTGTTTACAAAAGCGGTCATTACTGTGTGACGGCTAAGAAATAATATCAAAGGAAATCGGCCTGAAAAATATAACAAGTGGTTTACACAATGTAAAAAAAAATACTTAAAAATGAGTACCTGAACCTACTCGTTCTTCTTTCAATTGTATCATAAATGAATGATGGCGTACTCAAATTTCAGTAATCGTACTTTCTCAAAAATGATCAGTGTGACTTAATATTGCTGATCTCAGCTTCTGTTGAAGCCCCCTTAACAAAGCGACATGACAAACTTAAACTAGTTGATTAGAAGATGGTATTTCCCATTATTTGTTGTTTATTGTTTAAATGGAAACTGAGTTATTACAACTCAATTATCTTACTTAATATTTCTTCTGTTTATAACTTGTTGAAGTAACCCTGGTGCTTTAACGGACAAGGCTCTGGACTGCATGCTTGAAGATCTGCGTTCGATTCTCGGTAATTCTTGGTAGTAACTGTCGATATTTTGAAAGCGATTTATGAAGGCAGTATTTGTAGGCTAGTATCTGCTTTATTTACTCATCGTATTCATTCTTAAGTACATTTTTTTAAAAATTGAAACATGTATTCAGATCCATGATAAGTATCAATTGTTCTCAAACACGAGTACAGTTTACTTATTTTTGAGTACCTATATTTAACTGTTAACTTCAAGAAAATTACTTAATCCAAACACAAAAATATATTAATTCTACTTTATACCGGACTGGGTATACAGAAACTAGGCATGCAATACAATTCTATCCCACATAAACTGTTGAATTGAACTTTTCCAGTATTGACGTGAAACGTCTTTTAATTCAGCTGTATAGCGTTTCAGAATGGAAACCCTATATTATGGGGGATCCATTCCGACCCTATAACTCCGTGGAAAATAGTATGGCCGACATATATTTGGTCTCATGTGATAGAAAATTTGACTCTTATGTTTTTAAAATCTTAAAATCAATTCAAAGAATCTACGAGTCGTGAAAACAATCAGACGAAACAGCTTTTTTATCTTTCTTTTATTAGCAAGGTTGCCGTTGATGACTAATATTTATTTTATAGGCTGCTGAAACGAACGATATTTCACTTAAAACACTTCTCTAGATTAAGAAAAATATGTTTGTAGAGATCGCGTTTTGTCCTCCAAATGCTTTAGATTTGATTTTATGTAACGTAGATTATTTTTATGAATTTAAAAATTATGTGTATTGTTTAGAAAACTGTCGATACGCGGACGGATATACATGCAGCTATTTCTCAAATGGTTTGATGGTTTATAAGGACTTAATTGTACAGTAACATAAAGTACGTGGTTTGATGCAAGTATTTTGATTTATATCAAGGATCAAATATAACTAACTGTTTAACAATTAAATATGGGCGGAACCTGAAAACAATGCGATGAATGATTCTCCAAATGAAAGAGATAGAATTCAATATATTCCATTAAAAAGATCTTTTAAGGCTTTTTTGAAGTGACATTTAAGGCTTATTTGAAGTTTATAGTGACAATATAGTGCTCGCTCTCCCTAGTATAACAGTGATAGTACTATAATTATCATGATAGAGAGAGTATGATAGTGCTCTCCAAAATGTTCATCAAAGATGTTCACTCATCTTATAAAATACAAAATTCTAATTCTAATGTACATTCGATTGTATATGAAAATAATATAGTAATCAAGAACTGGTTATATGTACCCGATTAAATAACGTTTAATTGTACTTATAGTTGTAAATATTTTTTGGCTTTAAAGTTCTCATCTCCATTCTCTCTATCTCTCTCTCTCTCTCTCTCTGTATCCCTTTCTTTCTTTCTCTTTGCATTTCTCCCTCTCTTTCTTTCCACTTGTCTCTTTGTATTTATCTGTGTATCTTTCTCTTTGTATTTATCTCCGTCTCTCTTTTTGTATTTTTCTATCCCTTTCTTTCTCTCGTTTGCTCTCTGTATCTTTCTCTCTATATTTATCTTTATCTTCTCCCTTTCTTTCTCTTTCTATTTTTCTCTCCATCTCCCCCTCTTTCTCTTTGTATTTCTCTAAATCTTTCTATTCATCTATTTCACTCCCTCTCTTTCTCTTTGTATTTATATCTCTTTTTCTCTCTATCTGTCTCTTTGTATTTATCTGTGTATCTTTCTCTTTGTATTTATCTCCGTCTCTCTTTTTGTATTTTTCTATCCCTTTCTTTCTCTCGTTTGCTCTCTGTATCTTTCTCTCTATATTTATCTTTATCCTTCTCCCTTTCTTTCTCTTTCTATTTTTCTCTCCATCTCCCCTCTTTCTCTTTGTATTTCTCTAAATCTTTCTATTCATCTATTTCACTCCCTCTCTTTCTCTTTGTATTTATATCTCTTTTTCTCTCTATCTGTCTCTTTGTATTTATATGTGTATCTTTCTCTTTGTATTTATCTCCGTCTCTCTTTTTGTATTTTTCTATCCCTTTCTTTCTCTCGTTTGCTCTCTGTATCTTTCTCTCTATATTTATCTTTATCCTTCTCCCTTTCTTTCTCTTTCTATTTTTCTCCCCATCTCCCCCTCTTTCTCTTTGTATTTCTCTAAATCTTTCTATTCATCTATTTCACTCCCTCTCTTTCTCTTTGTATTTATATCTCTTTTTCTCTCTATCTGTCTCTTTGTAGTTATCTGTGTATCTTTCTCTTTGTATTTATCTCCGTCTCTCTTTTTGTATTTTTCTATCCCTTTCTTTCTCTCGTTTGCTCTCTGTATCTTTCTCTCTATATTTATCTTTATCCTTCTCCCTTTCTTTCTCTTTCTATTTTTCTCTCCATCTCCCCCTCTTTCTCTTTGTATTTCTCTAAATCTTTCTATTCATCTATTTCACTCCCTCTCTTTCTCTTTGTATTTATATCTCTTTTTCTCTCTATCTGTCTCTTTGTAGTTATCTGTGTATCTTTCTCTTTGTATTTATCTCCGTCTCTCTTTTTGTATTTTTCTATCCCTTTCTTTCTCTCGTTTGCTCTCTGTATCTTTCTCTCTATATTTATCTTTATCCTTCTCCCTTTCTTTCTCTTTCTATTTTTCTCTCCATCTCCCCCTCTTTCTCTTTGTATTTCTCTAAATCTTTCTATTCATCTATTTCACTCCCTCTCTTTCTCTTTGTATTTATATCTCTTTTTCTCTCTATCTGTCTCTTTGTAGTTATCTGTGTATCTTTCTCTTTGTATTTATCTCCGTCTCTCTTTTTGTATTTTTCTATCCCTTTCTTTCTCTCGTTTGCTCTCTGTATCTTTCTCTCTATATTTATCTTTATCCTTCTCCTTTTCTTTCTCTTTCTATTTTTCTCTCCATCTCCCCCTCTTTCTCTTTGTATTTCTCTAAATCTTTCTATTCATCTATTTCACTCCCTCTCTTTCTCTTTGTATTTATATCTCTTTTTCTCTCTATCTGTCTCTTTGTAGTTATCTGTGTATCTTTCTCTTTGTATTTATCTCCGTCTCTCTTTTTGTATTTTTCTATCCCTTTCTTTCTCTCGTTTGCTCTCTGTATCTTTCTCTCTATATTTATCTTTATCCTTCTCCCTTTCTTTCTCTTTGTATTTTTCTCTCCATCTCCCCCTCTTTCTCTTTGTATTTCTCTAAATCTTTCTATTCATCTATTTCACTCCCTCTCTTTCTCTTTGTATTTATATCTCTTTTTCTCTCTATCTGTCTCTTTGTAGTTATCTGTGTATCTTTCTCTCTGTATTTTTCTCTGTTTCTCTCTCTTTGTATTTCTCAATCCTTTTCTCTCTCTCTTTGTATTTTTCTCTGTTTCTCTCTCTTTGTATTTCTCTATCATTTTCTCTCACTCTTTATCCTTCTCTCTCTCTCTCTTTGTATTTCTCTCTATATTTTCTCTCTCTCCCTCTCGTTCTCTTTGTATTTCTCTAAATATTTCTATTTATCTCTCTTTCTCTCTCTTTCTTCGTCTCCCTGTATTTCTCTTTGTATTTCTCTAAATATTTCTATTTATCTCTCTTTCTCTCTCTTTCTTCGTCTTCCTGTCTTTCTCTTTGTATTTCTCTAAATCCTTTCTATTCATCTCCCTTACTCCCTCTCTTTCTCTCTTTATTTCTTTTTCTATCTCTTCAATTCTAAAAACAACATTACCATAGATACATTTGCAGCAAAAATATTCAGGATACTTCTAATGTAGTTCAAAGATTTTTCTTCGTTGCCAGAATATTAAGTAGGAGTGTATCTTAAAAAGGAGGTAATCCCATGCACAGATTCTTCCAAAGTCTCTTAAAGTATGGAAGGATTTTGCGTTGATTTTTAATTCGAATGCGCCTTCACTGAAATTTCTCGGAACAATTCTCGTTAAAAAGTGACAGATTCGCTTTTTTTAAAATCTCTTTTTATGCTTTGATTTAGGGGGAAGAAATACTTTGTGGATATTGGCGAAAAAAACAACCTTCCGCGGTGATTTAGATCCCATAAATCATTTGGGATCTTTTTTTATACTCTGGAGCAAATTTTTCTAAGAAAGGAAACATATAAAATGAAATGAACTTTACTGATTTTTAAAGGAGACATTGGAAATAACGTTCATTTATTGCTTTAGTAAATGAATGTCAGATATTGGCTAAGTCAAGTTCAGTTTCTTTAAAGTTTTGATGTCATTTAAAAAATTTAATTCTAACATTTATTTGCTTATAAAATCTAATTAAGACGTTTTTTTACCTAAGAAGAACTTAAGAAAATCTATGAATGATAGACAACTAATTTTCCACGATTTTTTGTATATTGTTCTATTGAAATAGTTTTGTAAGTGTAACAAGTCACATATATTTTTTGACAATTTTGTTAAAAAAATGCAAAAAATATTAAAATCAAAACTAATTTTAAATATTGTATACAGTTAATAATTCGAAAAATATTCATGAAGGGTATATACATTTTTTTTTCACATTTCCTTATTTCAATCGATTTTATTTTATACGTGTTAACAAGCAAAATAACTCATTCTATCGGATAGTCTATCAATATTATTTTGTTTTCAAAACTTAAGAAAGTTTGAAAACTTCTTTTCTATATCTTATAAATAGGGATCGTAATGGCAATCGAGTTCTGACATCCTTATTTTTATTCAAGGACTAATCGAGAAATATTTATATTTCCATAGATTATATCCCATATGAAATTTTTTTAAAACTTATATTTGATTAAATTTGTTGGCACCTAGAGAAAAAAAATGTGAGTAATATTTCGCTGGCAAAAGTCCTGAATATTCCATTACTTATTTTACTCTCTTCGCAATGTAGTTCTCGAGGAAAGTGCAATTTGCGATAATTTTTAAAAAATTTGTTTTGCAGCCAAGTTGTGAAATAGTTTTGAATCGAAAAGTTTGAGTTAAATTAGATTTTTTACTTAAATTTATCGAATAAGGAAGATTTATTCCTCTTATGCGTTTCTGAAAAATATATATTTCAAGAAACTACACGCACTAAGCAAATACCTAGGTTATATATTTTTGTTTTGGTTATTGGTTATTTTCCCCTTGTGTTTCACTAGCTAGTAGAAAATGCATTCACAAATTTAATTTAAATTTTAATCGGAAAATAGTCTTCTTCAGTTTTTTATTTTAGAATACAAAAACGTATATGAAATTAAATACTCGATATAATGGCAATATATACTTAATTAATTTTAATAAATTAAATTATTTTAATTTATTGTATTATCAGAAATGTTCTCAAGCTTAAATTAAATGTATTTTACCTGTAGAAGTATTTTTTCCCTGACAAGTTGCTCAAACGTGTTTTGATGTATTAGTAGAGCCAACTTATTTTAAAATAACGCTCTAGGGTTTTAATTTGCTTTTATACTTGCTTTTATACTTATAGAAGCGGTTAAAGGAAATTATATTTCAATCTTCACTTATGAAAATATTATTTCTAATATAGACTATTTTCTAAACAAAATTATCCTGCTGGTATATTAACTACCATTTCTTTGAATTAATTTATAATAAACTTCATAAATTTTTCTAATGCCTAGACTATACATTTAAGAGAACATTGAATTTTTAAATTATAGTTTGTTTGTAATATAATTCTAGTAGTTGACAAAGATATGTGAAAAGATTATTCGCTATGTAAAGTTAGACTTTACTGATTTGGATTATCGCCATTTTAATATACTATGCATACATGTGAGATATTTATCGCATGAACTGCCCCTCCTCCCACACCTCACTCACAAATTCGGGTAAAATATTTTAGCGAATCTTTTATGAACAAAAAATCAAAAAGTTCTGGTCTGTTCATAGCTATCAGCATTATCAACGAGTTGTTAAAACACACACGTTAAAATGAATGATTTTAAACGCATTAAAAACACGTTGATTTTAATTAAGGGAAAGTATGATTTGTCACTAGTCCATGAAATTATCTTTCTTTTAATACCTAATATGTTAAGATCCGTTGCATCTAAGGAGCGTAAAAGGGATCTTTATTGCAGAAATTATATATGTGATTTTTGTTTGGAATATTTTAGTTCTATTATATTTATACATTGTAAAATGTTTTGATGTGGGTTTGATTT
Organism: Troglohyphantes excavatus; assembly: GCA_963932185.1. Lineage (NCBI taxonomy): Eukaryota > Metazoa > Arthropoda > Arachnida > Araneae > Linyphiidae > Troglohyphantes > Troglohyphantes excavatus. The sequence goes on from OZ010671.1 coordinate 45,038,767, forward strand.
TTAGTATTAAAAACGTATTAATGACGTCAGTTGCTTATTTTTTAAAATAGTTCCTGATTCATGTAAACTGCCTGTAAACATCCTTAAATAAAGTTTCAGTAAATAAAAAAGTTCAGATACCAAAAATATGTCGGTTACTCCGGGATGTTATGACGGTTGTTTAACTATGCAGATTTGCTTATCAATAAAAGAAGTTAGTTCAGTTTTATATATACATTAAAATGTATGGCATAATTCGTGAATATATAGCAAAACCTGTTTGTGGCAGCTCGTCCATAACTTCTGAAGAGCCAATGTTCCCTTAGTTACCTTCTTAAGATATACAAAATCATCTTTAGGATATATGAGCATGCTCAGAACCGCATCAGATTGACGTAACGAAGTGCAAAAACGATAAAATTTTCATTTAATTGAGTTTAAGAGAGACGCAATACATTAAGGTTGTAGCGCAGTGTAAACTTTTGAAACTTTTATTTGTTCGAAGTCGAATTCCTTTGCTTGTTTCTTTCCCAGCAAAAAAAAGTCAGCATAAAACCTTCATCAAAATTTTGGAATTGAAGGTTTTATGCAGGAAAATTGCAGTTTTTTTTGAAGATCTATAAAATTAAAGGTTTTTGTTTCAATATCCTTCATAAAAACTGTAAAAAAAACCTGCAAAAAACCTTCATAAAAACCTGCAAAAAAACCTTCAAGTTTTAATAATGAAGGGAAAATGCAGATATTTAAAAGGTTTTATGCAGAAAAATTAAAATCTTCAAATAAACTGTAGTTTTTTGTTGTAATATCCTTTATAAAACCTTCAATTTGACAATTTTGATAAGGTTTCATGCTGACTTTTTTTTCTGGGTTGTTAGGCAGAAAACAATGAGTGCAGTGTATTAGTAAATACGTCTTGGAAGTTTTCTGTGACTGAAGATGTTTTAATAAATGGATTATTTTGACGGTCATGAATATATTAATATTACTTTAAAATGTCATTTTACATTTACAATTTATTTGATAACAGCATTCAGCACTGGCATATTCACAACTTACTATCAACCGCTGGTTTGGTCATACTTCGACAAAACACATTGAAGTTAATAATTGGAGTGAAATATCGCTTCTACCGCCAACATGTCAAGGAGTTGACGCCAAATCAGCCCCAGTGGAGTCACATTTGAAGCCACCTCGCGGCAATTCGTGCTTCGAAAGTCAAGGGGGTCGGCGATATTTTTGCTGACTGAAAAAAATCGAGATAATTAATTGTTCGCTTGTGCTTCAAAGTGGCACAGCCGCCAGCTGTTTCCACGACAAAGAGTGTTTTTCTGGATAAGGTTAAATCATACGAATCAGAATCGAGTGATTCTTAAAAAATGGAAGTTCGTTAGTTGAAACCACATCTTTTTTTTAAAGCTGTGATGGAAATATTAGTAATGTTTTCTTGTAATTGAATTCATTTTGTGTTGATTCTGTGGAATAGTTTTTGTCTAGGGTTATTATTTGAATTGTAGAGGATAACATTATGAAAACGTTAAAAAAATTTGATGAACTTTAATTGTTGGTACACACATTTATTAGATTGTTCAGTGAATTTTAAACAAGATGGTGGTGCTATATGTGTTTATGTATTTGAGGTGGATAAAAAGCGTAAGATGCAAACTTGATACCTTAAAACCCATAAATTAAAAAATTATGTGTGTTAATTAAAAAAAATAACATTAAAAAATAACGTTAAAAAATAACGTTAAAATAATAACATTAAAAAAATAGTATTTTATCAAAATAGTGTTTGTTAAATTTTGTAATATTGTTTTCATAGAATAACATTCATACAAAAAAAATTAGAAATATATAAAAAACTTTTAGGAAAATTTGATGTAAATCTAATAATAAAACAATTTTACTGGCATTTTATAAAACTTTTTTATTTTAAATAGTTTTTCACATTCTATTGTTTACATTAGGAAATATGTTGAAACTTCAATTTCTCCATATTTATAGTTAGCATTTTTTAAATGCATTTTTTATTTTTTATTAAGGACACAAAGGATGCTAAAAATAATAGATAAATTCTACTTAAGATTTCTTTTATGCATACTCTCGACTTGTAAAAAAAATCCCAATCATCATGAAACGAATTTTCAAACGAAATTCCAGAATATATCAAAAGCTAAGAAATTAGTCTTCTGCATTAGCTTTATTTTATTTCGTTTGAGATTCTTTTAAAATGCGTTTTCTTGAGAAATTCCTTTGAGTTTACTTAATCAAGAAAGGAAGAATTCCCACTTAATTATGATAATATATAAGTGAAGTTTTGTTTAATCTAATTAGGGATTTGTTTATTAGCTATGCAACTTATGCATTAAAACTATTCGTTGTATCTGAAGTTTTGAATATAAAGACAAAACTAAACCCTTTTTTCGATTATTATTAACATTTAGTATATTTGAGAATTAATTTTATTTTAATACTTGATAATAATATTTATTTACATTTAACTTTAATTTACTAAAATAAACCTATCCTGTCACCTAATATTTATTAATATATTTATATAAATATAATTTAAAATTTCTTAGAAAAGAGTTTGTACTTCGATGATTATTCATTTTATATTATAGCAATGTATACTATCACCCTATTAAGCAATTGACTAATAACAATAATATAATTCGATATTGTAATCCAATAAAGTAGTAATACTGTTATAAAACAATAAAGTAATAACAATATTGTAAAACAATATTGTAAAACAATATTGTAAAACAATATTGTAAAACAATATTGTAACACAATATTGAAAAACAATATTGTAAAACAATAACGTAATAACAATAAAGTAATAACAATTTTGTAAAACCGTAAAGTAATAACAATATTGTAACACAATAAAGTAATAACAATATTGTAAAACAATATTGTAAAACAATATTGAAAAACAATATTGTTAAACAATATTGTAAAACAATAAAGTAATAACAATAAAGTAATAACAATTTTGTAAAACCGTAAAGTAATAACAATATTGTAACACAATAAAGTAATAACAATTCTGTAAAACAATAAAGTAATAACAATATTGTAAAACAATAAAGTAATAACAATATTGTAAAACAATAAAGTAATAACAATATTGTGAAGCCATAAAGTAACAACAATATTGTAAAACGAAAGTAATAACAATATTGTAAAACTTTAAAGTAATAACAATATTGTAAAACCGTAAAATAATAACAATATTGTAAAACCATAAAGTAATGACAGTATTGTAAAACAATAAAGTAATGACAATATCGTAAAACCATAAAGTAATAACAATATTGTAAAACAATGAAGTGAATAAACAATATTGTGACAATAAAATAACTATTCATGAACAGTTATAAATTAGTGATGCGTAAAAAAATTAAAAAAACAATAAATGGAATATGTCTCTTTGGTGTAATGATTTCCTCGCTATTTCCTAAATCATAAAAGTTAATTGAAAAAATTTAAATTCATATTATGGAATATCCAAATAAATAACTTATTGAGATACAATTTTATTGAATAGATTAAATATTTATTGTAATTGTATGCATATGATAGTATTACCAATTAAAATGTTAGCTTTTTGAATTATTTCATCTTGCTTTTCCACTGTCATTCATTGACTTAAATATATTTAATCAGTCGCATAAATAGATGTATACATATTCATTTATGGAGCATATCCTTATTCACATTAGCATTGTTAATTTCAATAATAGCAGCATATTAACGTGGAGTAAGTTGATGTATAGTTCCGGTTCAGTTAATAACTGTGCTAATTTTATCACGCATGTAAAGTTTCATAGAAATGTATCAGTACATTTCCACAATTTTAACAAAGAAAAAAATTCAAAATCACACACTTTAAAAAAAGGTAATTAACAATGAGTTTCTGAACGTACTCGTTTTTCTTTGAGTACAATTGCATCGTAAATGAGCGATGACGTACTCAAATTTAAGTAATCGTACTTTCTCAAACATGAGCAGTGTCATTTAAAATTGCTGATATCAGTTTCTGTTCTAGACATCTTAACAAAGCGACCTGAAAAATTTAAAATAGTTGTTCAGAAGATAATTTTCCACATTATTTGATATCGATTGCTTAAATGGAAACTGAGTTATTACAACTCAATTATCTTACTTCCCATTTTTTTTGACACACCTTTTTAACATTTCTTCTGTTTTTAACTTCTTCACGTCGTCCTGGTAGTACAACGGCTAAGGCACTGGGCTGCGGTGCTTTTGGATATGGGTTTGATTCCCTGTAAGTCTTGGTTGTAATTCTTGATATTTATTGAAAGTTATTTATCAAGACAGCCGATGCAGCCAAGCAATTGCTCTTTTTATTCGTTTTACACATTTTTGAGTACATGTCATTTTCAAAAATGAAACTTATGTATTCGGAGATATGATAAGTGCATTCATTTAACAGTGCATTCATTTCAGAATTTCCTCTGATTTTTCTTCTAATAGTTTTCTATCAGAAATAGACTTTTTTATCTTTCAAATCAGAGGTTCCTGTTCCAGTCTTGTTTTATTTATTATGTTCTTTCTTAAGGGTAGTTACTACCCCTCTGGGTATTGACTCAGCATGCTTTATCATCAATACGTGTTCTTCTACAATCACAGGTTAATGCATTACCAGGTTATTTCTCAAAGATGAGGCTTGAGTATTTTAAGTCTCCATTAGATGCTCCTATTTATACTTTGGTACCAACAATTTTAGATTCGAATATTAATGCTGCTAGTTTTTGTTACTTCTCTTAAACACTGAAGTTGTAATCAAATTTATGACTCAAGGCAATTCAAATAGTATTTAATAGAATTTTTATACATGTTAAAATAGTCACTTATTTTAGAACAACATAACGTAATTATTTTTTTTGGAATTGTTCAAATCTCAAAAATAAATGAATTTATAATTTGGTTGTAGAATAACTAAGTTATGTGTTTTTGGATTCAGTATTTAATTTTCAAAATTGGTCATAGATTAAAATGTTTTTCTTAAAATTGAATATTAAATTGCTCATTGTTAAACTTATGCTTTGATATCGTTCTTTTTTTTTAATTCACTACGTTTAATAGAGTAAATTTTAGCAAAACATTTCTGGTTGATTTAATTCACGTCCAATATTCGATTTGTTTGAGTATACAAAAAAAATAATATTTGATGAATGAAAACTTCTACATAAAAACTAACTTAAAAAGTCGAGTTATTTACTAATACTCCAGGGTGTTGTATAAAAAAGAAATCTTTCATTACATTTTCCAATGAAAAAATTAGAAAAAATTATAATTTATTTAGCTTTTTGTTTCGATGTTCCGCAAGGTGGGAAAAAATGGGTTTTTAAATAATTACTGTTAAAGAATATGAAATTCGTAAAAATTTAACGATCTTCAACAGAAGTGTAATTATTCTACAAAAAACTGAATTTCGAAGATTATAAATGACAAGAGTTAATGCAATATATTTAACACTTTTATACATTAATATAATGAAGTTACATAACTGTTTTTTTCCAAATAAATTTTTAAAAAAAAGAACATATTTTGAAAGAAATAACGCAATTTGCTTGTTTTATTACAAATTAAACAAAATATTTTAAATGAAATAAAAAATCGTTTGCGAAAAAAAATTACAAATAATCTCTATGGAATAAAGATTTCTATATCAAAATAAAACAAAATTATATTTCCAGATGTCCTATTTCAAAGATAGAATAATTTAAATGGATCGATTTTTAAAATGGTGGATTACAGAAAAAGATGCATAAACATGTAGCAGAAACAGTCCCGTAATAATAAAATATACTAAATTAATAGTTGATGGTTTTTATTTATTCTATTTTATTCAATTTACTAATTTGACTAAAAAATGTGTTTTATAGTACCTTTTTACACGATAAATTACAAGATTCTCTCAAAAAAACCATGTTACCCCATATATGAATCAAGGTAGGTTATCTTAAGAAAATATTTATTAAAAATATATTTACAAAAAAATTCCAAATAAGTAAAAGTATATAACTATGTTTCCAATAATTAAGTTAACCATTTTATAAAACAATTTTATTTGTCAAAAATCGAGTTTTAAAACCCAGTTTCTTAGTTACTTTTATAAATTCGATAACTTTAAGTTACTTTGTAATGATCAAATGTAACAATTTAATAACAGATTCTACTTCAGGATAACTTACTGCGTATTAATTTTTTTTCATTCTAATTTTAAAATATATCTATAATTTATTTTTTTATTTTTATGATTAATATTAATTTTGTTTTAAATAAGTCTTCCAATCAAAACTGAAATTCAGATGTATGGCTTTAAATATAGAAGTCTTTTAATTATTTAATAATGCATGCCTTTAACTACTATCATAATAAGTTGTTATAAGAAAGTAAATTTAAAATAATAAATTTGGGTTGGTCATCATTTTTCAATTCTAGGTTTTCACAGGAGATAAAATTCATTAAAACAGTTTCTATTCAATATCATGTAAATCCGTTATCTTCCTTAACATCAACATTATAACGTTTTTATAAATAATTTTGAATAAAAAATACTATGATATTTAAACAGTCAATTTAGTTATAAGAATTCTTAAGAAATATGTCAGCTATACAATTTCAATAAATCTCTTTAAAGAGGGTTTCTATCAGTTTATATTAAATATATATTAAACATCACATTTAACGAATATGCGATTTCGGTATTACCGTTATTATCTAAATTTATGTTCTTAAAATAATGTATGTACTGTCATTTATTACTAACGTAAACAATGCATACAAGAAGAAAGCAAATCAATTCTTATCACAAAGAAGTAAACTATATCGTTCTGGTTAATGGAAAATACCAAAGATGTTCTTAAAATAATGTGTATTGTCATATATTACCGACGTAAATCAATGCATACAAAAAATAAAGCAAATAATTTTTATCAAAAAGAAGCAGCTATATACCGATGAGGTTCATGAAAAATACTGATCAAGTTCTTAAAATAATGTATGACGACGTAATTCAATGCATACCAAAAAGAAGGATTTTTTTTTAATCACAAACAAGTAAACCATTTACCGATCAGGTTAATGGAAATTACTGAAAATGTTCTTAAGATAATTAGTGTATTGTTATATATTACTTACGTCAATCAATGCATACGAGAAAGATATACATGTACTACCGACGCAAATCAATGCATACAAGAAAATGGAAAATACCAATCATGTTCTTAAAATAATGTATGTATTGTCATGTATTACCGACGCAAATCAATGCATACAAGAAAATGGAAAATACCAATCATGTTCTTACAATAATGTATGTATTGTCATGTATTACCGACGTAAATCAATGCATACAAGAAAAAGGAAAATACCAGTCATGTTCTTAAAATAATGTATGTATTGTCATGTATTACCGACGCAAATCAATGCATACAAGAAAATGGAAAATACCAATCATGTTCTTAAAATAATGTATGTATTGTCATGTATTACCGACGCAAATCAATGCATACAAGAAAATGGAAAATACCAATCATGTTCTTACAATAATGTATGTATTGTCATGTATTACCGACGTAAATCAATGCATACAAGAAAAAGGAAAATACCAGTCATGTTCTTAAAATAATGTATTGTCATGTATTATCGACGCAAATCAATGCATACAAGAAAATGGAAAATACCAATCATGTTCTTAAAATAATGTATGTATTGTCATGTATTACCGACGCAAATCAATGCATACAAGAAAATGGAAAATACCAGTCATGTTATTAAAATAATGTATGTATTGTCATGTATTACCGACGCAAATCAATGCATACAAGAAAATGGAAAATACCAATCATGTTCTTACAATAATGTATGTATTGTCATGTATTACCGACGCAAATCAACGCATTCAAGAAAATAGAAAATACCAATCATGTTCTTAAAATAATGTATGTATTGTCATGTATTACCGACGCAAATCAATGCATACAAGAAAATGGAAAATACCAGTCATGTTCTTAAAATAATGTATGTATTGTCATGTATTACCGACGCAAATCAATGCATACAAGAAAATGGAAAATACCAATCATGTTCTTACAATAATGTATGTATTGTCATGTATTACCGACGCAAATCAACGCATTCAAGAAAATGGAAAATACCAATCATGTTCTTAAAATAATGTATGTATTGTCATGTATTACCGACGCAAATCAATGCATACAAGAAAATGGAAAATACCAGTCATGTTCTTAAAATAATGTATGTATTGTCATGTATTACCGACGCAAATCAATGCATACAAGAAAATGGAAAATACCAATCATGTTCTTACAATAATGTATGTATTGTCATGTATTACCGACGCAAATCAACGCATTCAAGAAAATAGAAAATACCAATCATGTTCTTAAAATAATGTATGTATTGTCATGTATTACCGACGCAAATCAATGCATACAAGAAAATGGAAAATACCAGTCATGTTCTTAAAATAATGTATGTATTGTCATGTATTACCGACGCAAATCAATGCATACAAGAAAATGGAAAATACCAATCATGTTCTTACAATAATGTATGTATTGTCATGTATTACCGACGCAAATCAACGCATTCAAGAAAATGGAAAATACCAATCATGTTCTTAAAATAATGTATGTATTGTCATGTATTACCGACGCAAATCAATGCATACAAGAAAATGGAAAATACCAGTCATGTTCTTAAAATAATGTATGTATTGTCATGTATTACCGACGCAAATCAACGCATTCAAGAAAATAGAAAATACCAATCATGTTCTTAAAATAATGTATGTATTGTCATGTATTACCGACGCAAATCAATGCATACAAGAAAATGGAAAATACCAATCATGTTCTTACAATAATGTATGTATTGTCATGTATTACCGACGCAAATCAACGCATTCAAGAAAATGGAAAATACCAATCATGTTCTTAAAATAATGTATGTATTGTCATGTATTACCGACGCAAATCAATGCATACAAGAAAATGGAAAATACCAATCATGTTCTTACAATAATGTATGTATTGTCATGTATTACCGATGCAAATCAACGCATTCAAGAAAATGGAAAATACCAATCATGTTCTTAAAATAATGTATGTATTGTCATGTATTACCGACGCAAATCAATGCATACAAGAAAATGGAAAATACCAATCATGTTCTTACAATAATGTATGTATTGTCATGTATTACCGACGCAAATCAATGCATTCAAGAAAATGGAAAATACCAATCATGTTCTTAAAATAATGTATGTATTGTCATCTATTATCATGTACGTAACGACGTAATCAATGCACAAGGAAGAAAACAAACCAATTTTTAACAAAAAGAAGTAAACTATTTACCGATTAGTATCTTCATGTGAAATGCTCAGCTAAAAATTTTTTATAAACGGATATTTTGTACTACCCATTTTTATTTATACCAATGGGTTTATTCCGTAAAATCTTTTTCTATCACATATTTCATTAATTTTTAATTTAAAAAAAATCCAATTTAAGTTGTAAGAACGGGTAAAAGACTTTTTATACTTACTCTGGCCATTCTTTTTTACTCACGAAAAGATACCTGAACATAAGACGATAAAAATAAAAGGTATAATGATTTTCACTGGGAATCAGACGACTTTGCTTGTCATCGGCAAACATAATAACGCCGAAAGACGGTTGGAACAAACGCCGTGGGCGGAATTTAGATTATATTCTACTTCGAACGCATATAAAAAAAAGAGAACACACGAAACGAACTTTCTACTCTGAAGAATCGTCCGTTATTCGGATCTGATGCCAACGCCAAAATAACTCTGCGAAACTCTGTTCGAAGATGACTTGTAATTAAATTTTATTGCTCTTCTTTGTATTTCGGAACAGCGTTGTAAATAAAGTGAAAAGAGAGAGAGAGAGAGAACGAGTGTAGGGGATGTTTCATCTCAAGTTTACCTCGCAGGGTGTTGTGTTTGAATTGCTCTACTATAAAACTCCTGATTTAATTTCGGATTTAATTTCGGCCAGTCTCTCATAATGTCCATTTGCTAACCAAGGGTGTGAATCACATGTGATGTATTAAGATAATTTAATTTACGCCATTTGCGTAAACTCCAAACTCATGCGTCTAACGAAGTTGTATGCATTTGAATGTAAATTATAATTAGCTTTCTATTGAATCTACGTAATTTCAAGCGATCGTTTGGTAAACAATATTCATTTCGAATAGTATGTGCTTTTCGCATGGTAATAGTTTCAGTTATAGTTAGTTAAATATACAATAAATATTTAGTGGAGTTAGAATTCTACCATGCGCACAAGGTAATGTTTGCGATACATATTAAATTAAATAAAAGTGCTGCAAGAACTCCAGAGATACATAAGAGTCCTCTAGCTCGTTACACAGCTCGTTAAAGCGTTTTTAAATATATAATTTTTAAGTATATAATATAATAATTTCATTCTATTCTATTAATTCTTAAATAATTTAATTACGTTACTATTCATTAACCATTCTAAGGAACTTATCGCAAAAGGAAAATGTGTAAACTAACAACTCCTCCTGGAGAAGAATTAATTTACGATAATTTAAAAGTCTTAATTTGTATGATTAATAAAAATACAAGTACTCTTCAACTAAGTAAAACGATTGAAAATATAGATTTGATTACCCTCCATCTTTTCCACAATGGTCTAGAAATTAAAACAACTAGAAAATATTATGGATCTTGTATTGATAAAAATAATTTAGAATTGGTTGCAATTGAATGTATTAAATAATATCCCTGAATGATTATTAAAGCACACTGTTAAAAATAGGTACTTACAAATAATTAAAATGTACTCATTTTTGATTACATTCGAGGCATTATCATAGTTCCGAATACATAAACTTCATTTTTGAAAAAGAAATGTACACAAAAATGAATAAAAATAGCAGTTGCTTGCCTATATAGGCTCCTTCATAAATCATTTTCAATAAATTTCAACAATTACAACCAGGACTTACCGAAAATCGAATCCAATCCGTCTACCTGATGTCGTCCGCACCGAAATCCAGGGCCTAATCCGTTGTACTGTCAAAGCGACGTGAACAAGTTTTAAACAGAAGTAATGTTAAAAAGGCGTAGCAAAATAATTAGAAGTAAGATAATTAAGTCGTAATAACTCATTTTCGATTTAAGCAATCGACATCCAATAATGTTGAAAAAATCTTCTGAACAACTTTTTTAAGTTTGCCAGGTCGCTTTGTTAAAATGGCTTGAACAGAAGCTGAAATTAGCAACATTAAACCACACTGCTCATTTTTTCGAAAGTACGATTACTTAAATTTGAGTACGTTATTGCTGGTTTACTGTCCAATTGTACTCAAAGAAATACGAATACGTCCGTGTACTCATTTTTAAGAACTTTTGTTTTATAGTACAGTTAAGTAATTTTAATTCATTTTTTATAATTTCCTTTTATTTGGGATTTGGAATATATGTGCCCCATTTATATTTTAATCCCCATTTATATGATTTTGAAAACACCCAATATTTATTTTGTGTTATTCTATATTAAATACAAAGTAATTTAATTATTTTCCTGTCAAAATTCGATGTCAAAAATGTGTTTTACACGTCTTTTGAACTATCCTGAGTTCAAAAAAGTATTTAAAAAAGTATCTTAGGATATGATATCTCAATTGGAGACGCGGGTGCAAGAACCAGGCAGCTCCAGTTTTCAAAACTGTTGAGGAAGGATGAAAAACACTGAACGTATCTTGCCTCATATAATACAAAAGTACAACTCCTTTGCCTTTATATCTCTATAGCCATTGCTTAGAATGCTTAGAGCTGTATGGTTCTTGGACTAATCGATATAGATTTTTTCCCTTTATTATAAGAAAGTAAAAAAGTGTAAATCAGAAAAAAAGTGGAGCTGCCTTGTTCCTGCACCCACGTCTCCAATTGGGAATTCAAATTTCTTATCCGTATGGGACGTAACAGCAAGGGTATAAAAAAGGAACATTTGAAAAGGGAATTGTTCGATATTTTAAGGAACTACGAGATTTTTTTTTCAGAATTTCTAGTATATCGTACTTTCGGTGTTTTCTTACATTGGACATTAGTAAAACCTTATTTGAAATCTCCAAAAGGATTCAAAAGTTATTCATACTTTTGTCCATTATGTATATTATTTTTTTGTAACCTGATATTTTCGAATTCACAGCGAAATTACCTCCCGATGTCCAATAAAGAACTATATACCGATCAGTAAGAACATTAATATTTTTATGAAGCCCTGTTATAAATTATTTTAACCATCTAAGGGATTGCAAAGAGTATATCCGTTGGTGTATCGCCAGTATTTCCAACAATGCATATAATTATTAAATTCATAAAAGTACTCTATTTTGTAAGTAAATACATTAAAAAAAAGGTATAATATAAAAATATAAAATAAACTGTCTTGCAGAAACTTACAACTTCGAAATTTTGCTCACCCCTCATAGTATTTATTAAAAATATTCCGTATGTAGAAACACACAAATAAAAATGTAACTAATACATATATGTAGCAAATATTTCCGGACATAAAATAAGAGTATTTTGTCATACATTCATTCCCATGTCGGTTTTTATTTCTCTCTGAGCAGCCTTCAACAGTCAGCATAAAAAAGTCACTCCAACTCGGAGTGGATGTCTCGTTCCATGGATAAAAAAAAATAAGACAGAAAAAAGCTTCTCTTACGGCTGGTTAAAGTGCCCCGTGGCTGCAATAACAGAAGAAAGAAGAAGCCGGAACGAATATCCGGCTGAGCCAGGACTCGGCAAATGGAATGACCGGATGAAAAGCCGGATAGTTGTGCGGATGACATGCAGGAGTCGCGCAAATTGAACCGTTTTCAAAATGGCGATGCCTCACAAAATGGCCGCCGGGTAGAATGGCCGGTGTTCGGAGTGGCCTCGTGATGACAATAGTAAATGTTGTTTTTATCTTCGTCTTTTGGTGGAACAGAATGAATGTAATGTTTGTAGGAGTGTTTAGTTCGTTTTAGAGTTTGAATGTGCTTTGAGGGTTTTTCCTCCCAAGCTGTTGTGAGTAAACTTTTAGTAGATTTTGGATAGTATGCTGTACAGTTCTGGTCGCCATATCTTAAAAAAGACAGAATTGTTAGAGAAAATTCAGCACAGGGCTACTAAAATGGTTCAAGGGTTTTCAGGCATGAATTATGAAGATAGATTAAGAAATTTGAATATGTATACTCTGGAAGAGAAAAGGGTTAGGGGAGATTTGATTCAACTATTCAAATTTATCAAACAAGGAGATGTGGAGGGTTTAGATTTTAATATGAGTGATAGAACGAAATTTCATGGGTTTAAGTTAAACAAATCCCATTTCAATCGGGAAGGGAGAAAACACTATTTCTATAATAGGGTAATAGACAAATGGAACAACTTGCCAGTAAATATTGTTAATTGTAAAGGAGTAAATGATTTTAAGAAGAGGTTTGATATGCATTGGGGGATAGTTAAGAGGTACTAGATGGACCAACCTTGTTGGGCCTTGAGCCTGTTGTTGGTCGTCAATAGTTGTATTTGTATTTGGATAGTTGGAGGAATATTGGATAAATGTGTCCTTAAGTGGATGTATGTTCTCGATATGTCAAGAAAAAATATTAACTTTGATTCGTACGTTATGTATAATTTGTCACATATCACCCAGGCTCTTAGATTTTTATATTTGAGAATCATATTTAATCTTATTTTTTATTGACGGATATAAAATAAGGATGATGGACATAGAAATCAGGTGTCCAACTTGGGACAATTGGTGTGTCCAACTTTCGGAGTTGTTGTTCGAATTGTGCGTGTTCAAATAAACCAGCTAAATGCTGTATATTAAAATACAAATACAATGTTAAAATACGCAAAAAAATTTATTGCGTATTTTAACGTTGTTATTTGTATTTTAATATTCTTAACGCAATGTTATATAAGACGAGTTTTTATCTTAAATGCTGTATACTTCTGATAATAAATATGTTATTTTTCCTTTTGAAATTGATGAGTGTTTTTCTTTTCTTTTCAAATAGACCTGTTGGATATGTTTCTAAGTGGTTGGAATAGTTCACCCATATACAAATTGTTTCATAATTATCTCTTGGGTTCGGGAGATGAAGGGCAAAGCATAAATTGAAAAATTGTAAATCTTGTGATATGACCCCTTCAGATATCTAACATCTTCCTTCGGGCTCCAGAAATTGCTTTAGCACGATGGCGTAGTAAGCACAACGCCTCCAGTTTCAATTCAGTGCGACTGTCAAACGTACTGCGAAACATCTTCTACCATCACATTCCTCACAGCAGTACATTTCTCTACACGCACGTAATACGCTTCACGGGTGCTATTCATTGGTTTCCTTCGTCCGATTCACTAGGAGGTGGGTACTGAGATGGTCTCTTCGGATATACAATGCCTTCTTTCCTTTAATTTCCTTAGCTCGACAGTTAAAGTATTAGCGTTTCATGCACAGCACCCAAGGTGCGATTCAGTGCGACTGTCAAACGTACTGTGCTACACTTTGCACAAAACTTAAAGTGATTATCTATAATTGTAAAAGGAAACTTTTTGCGTATTTGTCATAATTTTTTTTTAACTATAACCATTTAAACCCCCGGATGGAATTTTGAAACACTTTGTATTTTCTGGGGGAAAAGATGGTATTTTTTATAATAGTGATTTTGAAATGTGTTATGTTGTGAATGCTTACTTTTAAAGTACTAACACATTTATCAAAATCAAAGTAAAAGATATATATATAAAGTGAACAGAATTAGTGCGAATTAAACATAAAGTTAACACTATAGAAGAACCTGCAGTTCATCAAAATCTTAGTTTTAATTGAGTTATAGTGAAGGTTGGAATTTTAATAGAATGAGCAGAAACAACACTATAGAGATTATAGTAAATTAATGGAGTGAAATGAGATAAAGATTTACTGATGCGTAAGCTGAGTAATTTAAATGTTAAATAAACCGGAAAATAGTCATTTTTAGCGGCGGAGAAATTGGTTGCACTAGTTTAAAACAGATGAACAATTTAAACGGCGTAAAGGTAAATCAATGTTATCTTTATTCTTCTATATATTTCAGAATCTCACAAATCTAAGGAATGAATAGGAGTTCGGAGTTCTTAATAACTTCACATCTTTAATAACTCGCGGAGTCATCTTCACGTAATCACATTTAAGACGCGAAGTCATTCCCGAGTTTTCAAATTCTCAAAAAGGCATAAAAGAGAAGCAATCCAATCATAACTCGACCAGTATATCCAGCATCTTATGAATTCAAAACAGCACCCCGCCAATTTAATTTATACTTTCTCGTAAAAAAACCCTGCATAAAAAAACCTTCATAATATACAGCAACCATGCGACAATCATACAGAAGGGTTGATTAATCTAAGAGTAATACCACCCGCCATTGATAAAATACTCCACATTCATTATTTAATGAGTTTTCCCAAGTTCTGTTCTCTTCCTTACATGTCATTATCCATTCACGCCGAATCCGAATGCCTTCATTGTGCTTCACAGAGGGCGCGCGACGAACTTTTATAATTGCCTTCATATTTCTTCGACCACTTTTCGCTAAAGGATGCTTTTTAAATTCCAAGCGACGCGCGCGCCGACAGACGGCGAATTAGAGAAACAGATAAAAAAAATGGGTTAAATAAATTACGATTAAAATTAAAGGGGTAATTGAGTATGTAGGGGTTATTTAGGGTGTGGAATAAAGTAAAAATAAGTGGGTATAATTTAATCTAAGAATTAGGCAGCGTTGCCGTTCGTTTCTTTGGATTTTTTGGGGAGAGGATATATGTGTTTTGTATTTCAATGCTAGAGAGTTGATCATATTTTTGACTAAAAAAGAGGAAAGTTACGTGTGCGATAAAGTTGTTTAGTATACAAGGCTATTTCGTACTTGAGACTTTAATATAGAAATTACTTGAAAATTATTTGTATAAAAATAGACACACATACAAAATACATATTTATCGGTTTATTTTATGTTCCCTTGTAAGTGATATTGATATTTATATTAATAAAAGGCTCATTTGTAAAACAAGCGTACGTATTGATATTATATAACTTACTCTTACGCGGTGTTAAAAAAAGCTGTATTTCTTTATGCGAATAGGCAACATCAAACTTTGTTTACAAAAATCCATTGTGTCCATTTTTTGCCAATATGTAAGCCATTTTTAGGATGAACAACTATAATTCATTGGTGAATATTATTTTTGATGATGATATATGGGTCATTTTCCAGAAAGCACAAATTTTTTAGACAGAAAAATGAAGGAAAAAAAAATTAGCTATTATTTTAAAACTTGGGTTTTTAATTACCCTTACATATTACATTGTAACCGTAACATCCTCTCAGATCGTCTTTTTAAAATTTTAAATTTTAAAAATCTCTAGTCCACAAACATGATTCATGTTTTATTTAATTTTAATAAAAGCATATTCATGAAATAAAAGAATTATACATTTGGTATAAAGTGATATCTGTTGGATACCAATGTTATTGTGCCTTTTAATATTCTCACAAATCATGTCCGTGAACCTTCATAATGTCCGTAGACCTGCAGATCCACAGACATGATGGTCCATGGACATGATGAAACTTCTAGTTATTACTGATACCAAATGGAGATTTAGGTTTAAGAACATAATGCAGTGTAACTGAGACTAGGTAATCTGTTACTATCTGTATAAAAAAGAAAATATATAAATATAGTAACATACCTGTTTAATTTCTTGACCGCAGATGTTATGGCATGATCTTTCCAGCCCCCACTTTCCACTTTTATCTGCAAACTACTTTGCAACTTTTAGAGATAATGAACTAATCATTTACCAAACTACTTAAGATACTTGACTAAATTCTATTAGTGTCAAAGTTTATTGCTGCTGCCATCTGTTGACCTTTGAAACACTTATTAATATTTGGTCCATGGACATGATGACATTTGTGGGACACATGTACTGTAATTGATTAATTGAACTATATCCATAAAAATGAAAAGTTTGTATTTTTTACAAAATATGATGAAACCAATGACCATATTAAAAGTCGAGGTGGGACAGGCCACGGACATGATTTATCATAATCTGTGGACTCGAATTTTTATATTAATTTTTTAAAAATTAGGATTGAAGCACTGTAGTGTCAAGATAAAAATAAGTATTTGTTAATTATTTTTTTAAACGATTCTTAATATATGAAATAATGAAAATTATGTATGGGACAATGTTTTTAGCACTTTCTTTTGAATGACCCATATAAATCTTGGCAGTGGGTCAGCGAAGCAAGGGGCGTACCGCCTATTTTTTCTTTACTGAATAGCGGTAACTTTTACTCCTTTACTGCTACCACAAATCAGTTCATGTACTACACGACAATTCTGTTTAAGCATATATCTCGTATTAGTGAATTAGAGGTGATAATTAGTGGCCAAACAAGGGGCCCGTTTGAAATAAATAAAATTTTAAGCCATATCTAACAAATAGCAAATTAAGTAAATTAAGAAGACAATTAAAAATATATACAATTTGGGATATATGACTTTGGATTTAATAAAAAAATATACCTCTAATTTTAATAAACATTTAAGTTTGGTGTAAAATACATAAATTCTTTCAATTTGTAAGCATTAGACAGAAACATATGATTACGATCTTTCATTTTTTATGCATTTGTGTTGATTTAGTATTTTGCTTTTACTGTTTCATTAAGAAGGCAACGATGTTTAAAAATTATGCATTGACTAACTTAAGTTTTATATTGTAATAATTTGTGTTAATTGTTCTTTTTTTTTAGGTAAGCAATTATGTCTTAATAGTTCATCTCTATTCACAAGAATTATAAATATATGTAAGTACATATACTTTTATTGCCTTTTTCGTTTTGATGACAAGGTGAACATTACGAAGTCGTTTCTTAAAATATAATATCAAATACCTTTTTTAAAAGAACAAAGTCAACTGGAAATGAAAACCATTTTTCTTTAATAACGAACAAGAGTATTTTTTTTTATTTGTAAATAAATGTTCTGAAACTAATTTGTAATACGACGAAATTCGACATATGGGAGTAATATCTTTGACAAAGCCTTTTATTTTATTTGAAGTATTTATGACAAAGCCGTTTATTTTAGGTGAAGAATTTATGATAGTGTGGCACAACTTTTGCAATTTACAACATGTTAAACGTGTTTCCAAGCAAAAGTTAGATAACTATGATATATAAAAATAAATGTATAGAATATAGAATATTTTTCACTACAGAGCAAATACTATAAATGTCATTTCGAAATTAATTAATGGCATTGAAATAATGAGTCAATAATTTAATAACTGTCAACTTAAATTTATTAACAAAAAATATTTTATTTAAACGTATATAAAGTTAAAACAATTCAGTATTCATTTTGGTTCATAAACATCTAATTCTACGGATTTTACGACTGGTTACGAATTTTTTAAATAACACAAAATCATGACAAATATCCAAAGATATTTTATCGCTTTAAAGAATAGTTCATTTATCCAAAGATATTTTATCGCTTTAAAGAATAGTTCATTTATCCAAAGATATTTTATCGCTTTAAAGAATAGTTCATTTATCCAAAGATATTTTATCGCTTTAAAGTATAGTTCATTTTATTTTCAATCTAACGACACCAAAATTATGTTTATACGTTAAGTATTATTATTGATTATTTTTTCGAATCAATATTAAACTTTTGTACAAGGTTGCTGAACATGTAACTTTGAAAAGATTTCTCGAGGAGGAATTTTAAATGTTTGATCAAGTTTAAATTGTTATAAGTACAGATCTGTTTGAAGAATTTTCTACAGTGTGTTTTCAAACATATTACTTTAATTTGTGATTAGTAATATCTATAATATATTTTTTTAGTATTTAAAAAAAAAAATTTGGCGCTGGAATTTGGGATTTTTTGCAAATATTTTTCAAAAATATTTCTTTTGCAAAAAACAAAAATCTGTAAAAAAAAATGTTTAACACATCTTTTGTTTATAAAAATGCAAAAAAATAGTTTTTCATTTTCAGAAAATATTTTCTTGACTTATATAAAAAATAACAAATGTCACTTTTTGTAAATGTTGTTTTAAACGAATTATATATTTTTTAAGGTAAGACCATGTGAATATGTTAATATATTTTTCACACATAAGTAAAAAAAATATAGTGATATATGCAAAATTTAAAAAAAAAAGTTAAATGTGCCCTATACCTCTTAATATACATTTTTATTCCTAGTAAAATATTCCTACTAATATAAAATAACATTTTATTATAAAAGTACTTCTTTGTGTCACTTTCTCTTTCTTCAGAACTTCGAACCCAAAACGCTGCAGACTAACATAAAACATCTTTTAGCATCCAAATACACTGATTTACACCACTTCTCCTGCTGCTTGTTAATGTTTTTATTTATGCACACAAAAGAAGCGGATTGAAATATCTGAGAGGAAGCCAAAGGTCGAGTCCCACTCTTAACATCCAACAAAACTCTCGCTTTTGTTCAATTGCCTTTCGCATTATTTAGCAAATCGCGTCGCAATCCATTTAAGCATTGAAAGCTAACGAAGCGAAAGACTCATTTCCCCTCACAATTTCTTAACGAAACGCCCCACTTGTTGGGACGATGCCCTTGCTTTGATTCTTGGTTCTTTTTCTAGGGGGGGTTGCGCCCCGTGCAACCCCCCTTTCTTTTAATGTAGTTCGTAGCCCGTCGGGGCCAAACGACCGGATATTAAACAAATGGAGTTCGACACACTGAAGAGATTTGTTGGCTGCGCTTAAATTAAGTCTCTTGTTGTTGGAGGAATATGGGGAGTTTATTGGGAAAGACCTCTTTTAGTTTCTACTTAAATTGCTTTTGGGTTTGTTGTAAATGATTCCAGAGGAAAGCGATGTATTTTAAGTAGTCTCAATCTATTAGTTTCTAGGTATCGACAAAGCCTAATAAAAATGTCAAAGTTAGAAATGTTTTGTCCGACCAAATTGAAATTTACTAACTAACTACTCGTCTTTTTTGACGCCTAACTTTTTATAAAATTTCCGTTTAACGAACGTACTTTTACACCCATTCGTCATTTTTGACGCCTAACTTTTTATTAAAATTTCCGTTTAACGACCGTACTTTTACACCCATTCGTCATTTTTGACTCCTAACTTTTAATAAAAATTTCCGTTTAACGAACGTACTTTTACACCCATTCGTCATTTTTGACGCCTAACTTTTTATTAAAATTTCCGTTTAACGACCGTACTTTTACACCCATTCGTCATTTTTGACGCCTAACTTTCTATTAAAATTTCCGTTTAACGACCGTACTTTTACACCCATTCGTCGTTTTTGACCCTTAACTTTTTATTAAAATTTCCGTTTAACGACCGTACTTTTACACCCATTCGTCATTTTTGACGCCTAACTTTCTATTAAAATTTCCGTTTAACGACCGTACTTTTACACCCATTCGTCGTTTTTGACCCTTAACTTTTTATTAAAATTTCCGTTTAACGACCGTACTTTTACACCCAATTCGTCATTTTTGAGGCCTAACTTTTTATTAAAATTTCCGTTTAACGACCGTACTTTTAAACCCAGTCGTCATTTTTGACGCCCAACTTTTTATAAAATTTCCGTTTGACGCCCATAATTTTACACCCATTCGTCATTTTTGACGCCTAACTTTTTATAAAAATTTCCGTTTGACAACCGTATACTCCTACATAATTTTTTACGTCTAACGTTGAATTTCAACAATTGCTCTCATACTTTTTAGTAATTTTGTCAGTGTATCAAGGGAATGTTTTTAAAGTACAATTGGAAACATGCTTCTAATTTTACGTAAAAGCTTTAACTATTACCAAAATAACATAACGGTTAGCAGCTCTGCTTAAGCAGTTTGAATTGTTTTAAAATTTCACCTAAGCGAAATATTTTAGTAACTAAAAAAAAAAATTGTATGTGCCAATGAGCCTAACTTTTAATCTTCTAATATCGAACCTTGGAAGCATTGTTCCTTTGCTTTACCTTGTTATACCGACACGCTTTGAATCTTAATATTTATTTTTATGTGCATAACTTTCAACCTGGAGTAAGTCATAGTCTATTTTTTATTGGAAAAGGAGGGTTTTTAAAAATAAAATAAAAGTGAGTAGGATTTCCAGGGTTCATATATACTTGTTTAGAAATAAATTCATTTGTTTTGCTTCTAGTCCGCTTTGTATAAAGTTATTGATGTCTTTTCCATGTATTTGATGAATTGATGGATATCTGACTTTAAAGATAAAGCTAGTAGTTTATTTGGAATCAAGGATACTATATATATATAAGATGTGTTCGTGTTTCGCTTTTTGAAAGGGGCAAGGAAAGTATTCGTTTGACGTCATTTTAGCTCCGCCTTACTATGGGTTTTTGATCATTCTCATTGGCAGTGTGTTTCAAGCATTGCTACTTAGGTTCGATACCCGGTTGGGTAACAACTGGTGATTTAATTTTTAATTAGAAAAATAATGTAAATACCTTTAAATAATTGTGTTCAGGTAGCTTCACTACTAATCCGTCCTTGTTTTGTTATGTCCCCGTATTTTACTTGATTGAAATTGTAACTCATTTAATATGTCCAATACAAATACATTGACGATGGTTCGACTCCCATTTTACTCTTTCAAAATTCATGGACATGCTAATATTATTTTATTACGCTTAATTTATTAATAAACTCTTTTGCAATTTTTACATACTAAATACAAAATTTTAAAATATAATTTAAACTCTTAAAATTTAGCAAATTCTAAATATAATTAACGATTATCACTTTTAAATAGTTTACAAAAAAACAAATAGATGGCAGCACTTCAAGAACCATTGGTTCAAATTGATTCGAAATATTTTATTATCGAAACAACTCTGCAAACTCGATTCAAATTGTTTTTTGAAGCACATTTTAACTGTTTTCTTTTAAATAAATCAATGATTAGTTAAAAACAAGAATTCTTGTTAAATTAAGTACTCCTTCTCAATAGCGACAATTGCTAATAAAGCGACTATACAAACGAGAGCATTAGACACGCCCACAGAAGTCGGAGGCGTCAGTATGACGTAAAAAGAATTCTTTTCCCCGCCCTCCATCAGACAGCGGGAGTACCAGCACACCTTTTATATATAGTCTCTACTATCCTTGATTTGGAATATTATTTGATTTCCATATTTTCACTTCGTTAAATTTATTTTCCATACCTTCACTTGAAGCGATTATCTGATCTTTGAAAGGCATTGTTATTTTCTTATGAAACACACTAACGAATTTTGTGTTTTATGATTAAAATTCGAGTACAATTTTATTATTTAATATATTATTACCACTAATAAACGTTTCATTCCAATACAAAAATAATCCAAAGAAAAAAAAACATTATTAACATAATAATTTTTATTAATGAAAAATATAAAATTTTATTTATCTCCATTTTGAAAGAAACGTCTCTATTTTTACCAAGTCCCGTATATCCTTCATTTTGCCCGAATCTTTTACGAACATATTAATGAAATGATTATAAACTGTGGTAATTGTTTTGTGAGAAATAAACATAAAGTCTCCATTTATAATAACTAAACGTTTTCACAGAAATCAAAGTAAATTCTATTATCTATTACTTTTTATAATTTGTAATTGATTATCACAATATGAATAATAAATTATCAACAATATGAATAATAAATGTAATTCACCCTTAAGTTAAATTCCGTTACGACCACATATAATGTTTTGATTGCACTCACTAATTGCGGTATATGGCTACAGGCCAAAAGGGTTAAAATAATGAAGTGCTACTTTTAATAAATAAAATATTTATTATAATATTTAAACACATATAAACACATTAAAATCATTAAACATTAAAAGTTAATAGAATATAGTTTAATATATTTTTGTTCTTATAAAAACATAATTATAGTTTTTCTAAAATTTTAAATTTATAACTAACAACATATACTACTTAATCCTTAGTTAGTAAACCATTAGTTTTCAAAATATTTCCATTTCACATTGAGATTTAAAAAAAAAAATATATGAAACACAATGAGTGACCAGATGGTCCCTAGTTTGTACTTAAGGACATTATCTCTAATTAGACATCCCACTTGCCCCCCCCCCGACGGCACTTTCTTTGTAATTTGGGTAATTATTAGTTAGTGTCCCATTGTCCCAACATCCCTAACTAGTTATTTCTCGATGTTTATTTTGCTCTCCTCTGAAAAGCGCGTATTGTCTGCACTTTCAACTGATTTGTCTTTTATTAGCTTTGTCTGCTCATCGATTATTAAAAAAATATGTCTAAGAATTATGTCTGATAATTTATCTCGGAACACCGAACAAACATTTTTTTATTGTAAATAAATTTCTTTTATAACTTTGATGAAGATAAATAAACCTAATTTTTATCATACATTTAATTTTTTAACATTCAGTTATGTTTAAATATGCTAAAATAAAAATATCGTAATAACTTTTATTCTGTGCTTGAATTTTTTTTGTTATTATTATGCACATAAAATTAAATATGTTTATCGACTTTAAACTTTCACTTTAATTAAAGATTAACAATTTTAAATCATATATATTATTATTGTAATAAATATCCCTTTTACGCCTCTTAGATGCAGCAAATCTTAATTCATGGAGTATCAAATGAAAATAATTTCATGGACCAAGGACGAATTGTATTTTCATCTCATAAATATTAACGTTTTTTTTAATGCGTTTAAAATTATTCATTTTAACAGTTTATTTAATCAATCCGTTGATTATACACTGCCCTCTATGAGCAGACCGTTAAACAATTTGATTTTTTGGCCCGTAAAAGATTCGTTAATATCTTTCACCCGAATGGGGGGGGGGGTGTTTGTGGAGAAGGGGGGGGTGTTTGTGGAGAAGGGGGGAAGGTTTTGTGGAGAAGGGGGGGGGGGAGTTGATGGTACATACGTTAATTATCGTACGGGCACATGCTAGTAAATGTATAATACTGGCTGTCAGTTTTATTTAAAGAATTCATTATTTGATATAACTTTATATGTTTAGTTTTGTAAAGATAGTTTCAATGATATTATCCATTTGATCAAATATAAGAGTCAGTGTTCACTCTAGAAATAAAAAAAGGGCAGGGCGTTTTTGACTGGAAAAGGGCACTCCGTTATTCGAAAGGCACTTTTTTGTTTAAAAAGGGCACTTTAAAAAAAAAAGTTCAGGGTGGGCGTGGCTACCAATAAGATTCGTGGGATGCACCGTGCTCGGAATCATCGCGATTGCGCAACGTGAGTAGATAAAAATAAGTTTGTTTTTCTACTGTCATAATTCATTGAATTCCAAATTACACAAAAAATGTTTAAAGCCATGCGTTTTTTAAAGACAGGAAAGCAGAATGGTAGTGCTTGACTAAAAAAGGCAAAAGGAAGGAATATTTTCAAAAGAGGGCAGTATTTTTTAAAAAAAAAAGGGCATTTGGGCGCCATTGAAATGAAAAAAGGGCGGGCAGGGCGGGCCGCCATTCAAAAAACGTCTAGAGTGAACACTGCAAGAGTTTTGAATTAGGCTTAGTTATTTTCAGTTTTTAAAAAATAAGATTTTCCACATTTTTAATTAATTCTCACAACTACGTTAGTATAAAAAAAAATTAATAACTATTTTCAGTAATGAAACGTCAGTAATTGGAAAGTCTGGTCTCACAAACCTTATTTTAAACCTAAATACTTGTCCTTACGGGCTAAACACACACAAAAAAAATACACTTTCTTAAACGAGTAAAAAATAAAACAATCCACAAAAAATTCGATACACGAATCTGCATTCACCAAGGAATTTACACAAAATTCCCCCTATCTAATCCCGCATTTCACTCCCAACTTATTTTACATAAGCTTTTGCGGAAATCTTTTCTCTCGTTCCAAATGAAGTTTCGTTATGTATATTTACTGCCTCATAAACACAATTTATTTCGTTATATATCTCACAAGCTATGTAAGGCTATGTGTTGCTATGTAAGGAATATGCTTAAGGAATAATATCATACCAGTCGTTTTTAAGGGATTTACAATTTTAGGGTGCTTCAAAAGGTCTTTGTGTCGGCTGTCTGTATAATTTTAAATAAGGATTAATGTTTTGAAAAGACTGTTGGAATTGCTGTCACAGACACTGGCTTATCAGGTTTTTCCCGTGAAAATTATGTTGTGATTTCCTTGGGTTTTTGGGCGAAATTCTTCAAAGGCG
This sequence comes from Troglohyphantes excavatus, assembly GCA_963932185.1. Taxonomy (NCBI): domain Eukaryota; kingdom Metazoa; phylum Arthropoda; class Arachnida; order Araneae; family Linyphiidae; genus Troglohyphantes; species Troglohyphantes excavatus. The sequence continues at coordinate 45,064,165 of OZ010671.1, forward strand.
TGTTATTATCTTGACAGTTGTTTTCTAAGTTGTTTTGGACATATATTTTGTTTATGCGACAACCATCGCATAGTTAAGATTGTTTTATGTTCTACACGCTATTAAAGTTTATAAACATTTAAAATGTTTTATGGATTTCTTTCGGCTTTTTCATTTGAGAGCTTGATGCCGAAACTATAAAACTTATTTTAGAAGTTTATCATAAGAAGCCAAAATAACTTATTTATTGAGATGCAACTGTATGTTAGTGGAATAATAGAAATTTCTCATAAGAAGCCAAAACAATTCACTGCTTGAGATACAACTGCATGTTACCGGAATAGTAGTAGTTTCTTCTAATAAACCAAAATAACTGGTTCCTTGAGATACAACTGTGTGTTACTGGAAATAGAAGTTTCTCATAAGAAACCAAAACAACTCAGTTCTTGAGATACAACTGTGTGTTACTGGAAAATAGAAGTTTCTTATTAGAAGCCAAAACAACTTATTTCTTTGGACACATTAGCATGTTATTGGAGTAATAAAAGTTTCTGGTAAAAAGCCAAAAGAACTCTTGATATACAACTGCATGTTACTGGAATAGTAGAAGTTTCTTCAAATATACCAAAATAACTGATTTCAAGATATACTAATGCATTTTATTGGAATAATAAAAGTTTCTCATAAGAAACCAAAACGACCCATTTGTTGAGATACAACTGTGTGTTACTGGAAAATAGAAGTTTCTTATTAGAAGCCAAAACAACTTATTTCTTTGGACACATTAGCATGTTATTGGAGTAATAAAAGTTTCTGGTAAAAAGCCAAAATAACTCTTGAGATACAACTGCATGTTACAGGAATAGTAGAAGTTTCTTCAAATATACCAAAATAACTGATTTCAAGATATACAAATGCATTTTATTGGAATAATAAAAGTTTGTCATAAGAAGCCAAAACGACCCATTTGTTGAGATTCAACTGTATGTTACTGGAATAATAGAAGTTTTTCATAAAAATACAAAACAAATCATTTCTTGATATATAACTGCATGTTACTGGAAAATAGAAGTTTCTTATAAGAAGCCAAAACAACTTATTTATTAGAGAACATTAGAATGTTATTGGAAAAATAAAAAAATTTCATAAGAAGCCAAAAGAACTTTTGAGATACAACTGCATATTACTGTAATAATAGAAATTTCTTCTAAGAAACCAAAATACGTGATTTCTTGATACAACTACATATTACTGGAATAATCGGCAAGCTTTCAATAGTGATTTATTAAAGGGACACAGTACCTAAAAAATTGTAAAATTCAGGATTTATTAGGTTAAATATAATTAGTTTATTAGGTTAAATATTATATTTCTAAATGCGAAAAAAATTCTAAATGCAGTATTAATTATCTTGTCAAGAATACAACACTTTTTCAACACTATTTCTTTCGTTTTAGAATATTTTCTTGATATCGCCGAAGGGCTCGCAATCTGGTGTCGGGAATAGGAATTTCGCTTTCATTTAAACCGCATTCTTTCCTGGGAAAGGAATCAAAACATTCCGGGAGAAAGTAATTTTTATTTTGGTCGTCTCCTGTCCATGTTTTTCCCAACAGAACAAAGGACATAAATAATTCAGGGCCCATGAGTATGGCCTTTTTTGCAGAAGGTAGACATTCTGTGGTCAAACAGATCCATATTTCATTTTCGTCTGCAGTTTTTTCGCCATTCTGTATGTTTCAGAAAGGGAAAAGGTATGATTGGGTAGAATTTTCTTTGCGTGGGATCAGTTCGATGTTTTCGAATCTAAAATTTAAAAGTCAAAGTTAGGAATATCTATTTTATTTTAGAATATCGTTCTGGAATTTTTGACGGAAAGTTCCTATCTTAACAATTATGTCTATTATACTGAAATCAGATAGATGTATTATTTTTTTTAAAGGAATTAACTATTATTTTATTGAAATCAGATTTATTCAATTTTTTACAGGAATTGTTTATTATTTTACTGATTTCAGATTTATTCCATTTTTCACAGGAATTGTTTATTATTTTACTGAAATCAGATTTATTCCATTTTTACAGGAATAGTTTATTATTTTATTGATGTCAGATTTATTCCATTTTTCACAGGAATTGTTTATTATTTTACTGATGTCAGATTTATTCAATTTTTCACAAGAATTGTTTATTATTTTACTGAAATCGGATTTATTCCATTTTTACAGGACTTGTTTATTATTTTATTGATGTCAGATTTATTCCATTTTTCACAGGAATTGTTTATTATTTTACTGATGTCAGATTTATTCCATTTTTCACAGGAATTGTTTTTTATTTTACTGAAATCGGATTTATTTCATTTTTACAGGAACTGTTTATTATTTTATTGATGTTTGATGTTAGATTTATTCCATTTTTCATAGGAATTGTTTATTATTTTACTGATGTCAGATTTATTCAATTTTTCACAAGAATTGTTTATTATTTCACTGAAATCGGATTTATTCCATTTTTACAGGAATTGTTTATTATTTTATTGATGTTTGATGTTAGATTTATTCCATTTTTCATAGGAATTGTTTATTATTTTACTGATGTCAGATTTATTCAATTTTTCACAAGAATTGTTTATTATTTCACTGAAATCGGATTTATTCCATTTTTACAGGAATTGTTTATTATTTTATTGATGTCAGATTTATTCCATTTTTCACAGGAATTGTTTATTATTTTACTGATGTCAGATTTATTCAATTTTTCACAAGAATTGTTTATTATTTCACTGAAATCGGATTAATTCATTTTGTTACAGGAATTGTTTATTATTTTACTGAAATCAGATTGATTTCATTTCTTACAATAATTATTTATTATTTTACAGAAATCAGATTTATTTAATTTTTAATAGGAATTGTTTATTATTTTACTTAAAACATATTTATTAAATTTATTAGAGGAGTTATTTATTATTTTACAGAAATCAGAATTATTCCCTTTCTTACTAAAACTGAAATATTGAACTAAATCTCCATACACGAGTTCTGCTTTTATCCGCAGAATATATCTTGATCATTTAATTACGTCTGTGAAGTATTTTAACTTTATTCTATCTTAACCCCGACAAGCAGAAGCCTAATCTAAAATTCCAAAAGGAATTTTAGATTTGTTCTATAATGGGTTTTATATACTTCCTGAAACTGTCACAGTGTATATAAAACTGTTGTGATTAAATATTCTTCAAAATAATCTTAAAATTAAAATACCTTAAATTTATTCAATAAAAATATTTTTTATAGAACATCTAAATAAAACGACCTTTTGCAGTACATTTTTAAGCTCTTGTAAAATCAGCACACCTATCACATTGAAACCACGTCAAAATACTGAGTTTGTGTCAAATCAATACAATTACTCTTTCAGGGGGATCTATTCCGACACTATAACTCCGTGACCAACAGCACTATTAGCATAGATTTTATCTTGTTCCATACGAAATTAAAAGATGATATGTGTAAAATCTTTGCTTAAAGCAGAGAATTTATGCGTTATGTATGGAGGCATGCGGCGTTAGACGGAAGAGTTTGTTTGTCTACACTAAATAAATCTACATGTAGGTGATATCACGATCAGGAATCTCCAGTTTTTCTAACAATGCACCAAATTTTTTTAAATTCATAAAAAAAATCTCAATTTTATAATATTTCAATTTAAAAGTTTGAGCTTACAAGCTATCCATTTACAATTCATTACAAAAATATAAAATTGCATGCATAGGAATTTTTTTTTGAATATCCAAGCACTCAAAACAACTTTAACAATTGCAAACGTTGTGTGGCCGTCAGTGGGTTCAGTTACGTTAATTACGTTAAAATTCAGTTATGTTAAATTTTATAGTAAAACTTAAATAATAAAATTTAAAGTAAACTAATTTTAAAAATGTCGAAATGATATATCGTCGCCTCAGAGCAACAGTAAGACATCTAAAAAAAATGAGTTTTCGGTATTGCTAATATTATCAAATGTGCCTTTATTTAGTGGAACACACGGACATTTGTATGTCTTCTTTGAAATCCCTGAACTACAGCCTAAGATATTCAACATTGAAAAACCAGCAAAAATCAATTTTATAGACAACTCTATTTTTGTTCATATCCTACTGTTGCCCTGAGTCGAAGATGTATGTGATTTCTTTAATAAGTTTTATTGGTTATTTTTTAATTAATCAGAACGAAATAAAAGAATTTTAAATACATTTTAACGCTAAACGAATTAAAGCGTATATTTTAATTATAAAGAATACTTCTACGTTTTAATGCAAGCAAATTTAAATAAACATTTTAATTTCATATTAATAAATACATCACTTACTTCCTTGCGTGTAATTAACTACATTTCCAGCAATCACATTTCCGTTTTGCAACAGTAATACCAGATCTCCTAGTTAGTGTCCATACAAGCCCTATGGGAAATCAACTCTTTGCCATAAATATATTATTTCAGGGGGCTCGTATGAGTGGTATTGTCTTAATCGGCGTGACACACACGGAAATCTCGCATTTTACGCGTTTATATAGTGTGACCGGTATTCCAGTTGCGTCCTTTTAATAAGTCCGGCAAAACTAACGATGACATTTCGTTAATAACGCTGCTATTTCATCACTGGACTAACTTCTCACACAAGATTTGAATCCACGGTTCTGGAAGTTACGTATGACGTTCTCCACCACGGACTATAGAAAATCTTGCTTTGGAGTTACGACGGGGGATTCAGGACTGAAATGCGCAGACATTTCCTGGAAATAGGTTTGAGAATTAAATTCCGTCTTCGGAGTGAGACGCTGAATTGCACTCAGACACACGCATTAAACGTTAAATGTTGTGTCAGCAAATTTGCATAAAATGTCTTTAAGTCTGTGTTTTGTTAGCTACATACATCAGATGAATTTACATTTGAAATTTATATTTGGCGAAGTATTTAAACGAGGTGTTTCGTAGGCTTTGAATATATGGTTGGGCCGGCTGCCAAGTAGTATAAGTCTCAAGTATACGGAAATAAACTGATACCATACTGTAAAAAAGGTACTTAAAATCAGTATCTAAACCGACTTGCTTTTCTTTATGTATAATTCTTTCTCAAAAAGCAGCAATGTGATTTAATATTGCTAATCTCAGCTTTTTAATATTGCTCATCTCGATAAGGTGTTCTGTTCAAGCGATCATAATGAAACCTGACAAACTTAAAAAAGTATTTATTAGCTCTTATTTTAAATCCTTATCCTTTATATAAATTGAATCAGCAATATAAATTTCAGCTTCAGAAACTGGTTGTTATACATAAATTACTTTTTTAGATGGCAGAATAAAAATATAATGTGAAATCAAAGTTTATAATTTAAAACAATTTCCGGCATTATAACTCTGTAAGAAATAGCATGACTGACATATAATTTGGTGTTGTTCTATAGGAAATTAAGACCCGATGTGTGAAAAACCTTCAAATACAGAGCGTTTTTATTTTTATCTTTATCAATGGCAAGATTATATCTTTAGATTTTGATGAAACACTCTTTCTGATGTACCCCAACATTCTATTAACTCTCTTGCTAGCAACTGTATATTGATGGCGCACTTTAGAATCCTCGTTTACTAATACCCCCAGATCACTGACTATGTGCGTGCAATAACGGTTCCAATGTTAAGTTTCAAACCAAATGCACTTTCTTGTCTTGTGCTGAAATTTAATGGCTGATGTAAAAAAAACCACTAAAGGTAGTCAGGAGTATGAAAGGATCGGATGAAACGCCGTCTTATTAACAGGTGGTTTTGTTTTAACCATCTTTGGATAAGGAGTTTGGTGTGTGTTGAGACACACCTTGAAATGAAGGGTTAAGGTAAACGGTTTTTAAAAAAAAACAATTTTGTAATATAACACAGTATTGTTATCCCCAATAACAATCCAAAAACATAACAGGCCTTTGATAAAACACATAGGCAGCCTTCAAGGAGAGTGAAGACTATATATAGAAGGTGCGCTCGTTTTCGCTTTTTGAAAGTGGGCAAGGAAAGCACATTTTTGACGTCCTTTTTGCTCCGCCTTACTATCGGTTTTTGATCATTCTCATTGGCTGTGTGTTTCATTGGCTGTATATTTATTATGCAAATCTTTTGCAATTTTTCCATGCTAAATGCAATCCCTAAAATATAATTTAAACTCTTAAAATTCAGAAAATTCTAAATTAAAATAGGGAATATCATTTTTAAATAGTTCAGAAAAAACGAATAGATGGCAGCACCTCACAAACGAGAGCATTAGGCACACCTACAGAAAGCGCGAGGTAGGCGTCACTATGACGTCAAAAATGTGCTTTCCCCGCCTTCCAACAGACAGCGCGAGAACGAGCACACCTTATATATATATATATATATATATATATAGTCTTCACTATCCTTGGGCAGCCTTACTGTTTTTGATATCCATGTGCAAAACTTGAAAATTTCATTTTTTGAATTCATACTTGTTTATAAAAAATATTCTTATCGTATTATATTTTTTTTATATAAAACATATTACAATTATTGCTATGAGTGACATTTATTTTAGTAATAATTTTTACATTTACATGAAAAACAATGCTTTTGTCCAATTCCAATATTTCCAAAATATGTAATTTGAAATATAGATCCTAGATTGAAATACCCGTATTTCTTGTTTCTTGCGAAAGTGAAGAACACATTATTGTTTTTGCACTTGGGGTGGAAAGCAATTTGAATATTTCAGCCAGAGGTGCAAAAATAAAATTCGTGCATATATATATATAAAAGAAAAAGATATATGAATTTACGGATCCTCATTGTAAAATCTACAAGAAATTGCCTACGGTGAATTGGAAAGTTAAATAAGGTGCAGAAACGGGGAAACAGACTAGAATTGGATGATTACCATAAATTTCATAAAATTACATTTTCCCCAAGTCGAAATAGAATAGTGAAATTTTGAATATTCTCCCAAATTTATGCCCTTATTTCAAAGGCGTTTGCCTTCGGAAATGCGACATTTAAGTATTATCTTTTAGAATTGGAAATTGTTATGTTTTTGTTTCGAATTTTGTCTTGATATTTTTGTTATTGTTGACAGTGAAATTTTACAAAGCAACTTGAATAGTTTTATCTCTACAAAAACTAAGTTTCTGGGAATAACTTTAACATGCGTCTTGGTGAAGACAAAAGTTATTTTATCTGTGCTTTTGTGAAATATTTATGTAGAAAAAAATTATTATTTCACACGATCAGTAAAAATTATTTTGAAAAACCTAGTCTCGTTTCACTTGTTTTGAAGGGCAGAGAGCTAGTAATCGAAAGAATTTTAGTTCTATGCTCGTTGTGGACCTGAGCATCGCCGTGTAAAAAGGAATAGTGTACCTTAAATCTGCTGCGGTGTAAATGTTCTCACGTTGATCTTGGAGTAAAAGTTTGAAGAGTGGGATACCAGCCCAGGCGTTTCCCTCATAACTTGGCCATGATTTAAAATTAAATTCCGTATTTCTCTACTGTTAAAAATAGGTTCTCAAAACTAAGTAAAATACACTCATTTTCAGTACATTCGATACTTTTCGTGGCAACGATTACGTAAGTTTCAATTTTGAAAAAAGACATGTACTTAAACATGAGAAAAAATGCGTAAAAAGAGCAGATACTAGCCTACACAGGTTGCCTTCATAAATCACTTTCAATAAATATCGATAATTACATCTAATAACGACTTACCGGGAATCGAAACCAGATAACTCAGTCACCGCAGTCCAGAGCCTTTTCCGTTAAACTACCAGGGCAAATTGAAGGAGCTCAAAGATGTGCCATAAGAATGGGAAATAAAAAAAAATTGAGTCGTAATAACTAAGTTTTCATTTAAGCAATCGACATCCAATAATGTGGAAAAAATCTTCTGAACAACTATTTTAAGTTTGTCAGGTCGCTTTGTTAAGATGGCTTGAACAGAAGCTGATATTAGCAATATTAAATCACACTGTTCATTTTTGAGAAAGTACGATTATTTAACTTTGAGTACGTCATCCTTCATTTACGATTCAATTGTGCTCAAAGAAAAACAATTAGGTTCCGGTACTCATTTTTAAGTTCATTTTTTACAGTGTCTCTTCTTTCTTAGTACCCCGAACCCGTCACTTACAAACCATTAGGTAGATCTAGTGCGACGTGAATTCAACCGGCCAACTTATCAAAAGCCCTCCCTCCAATGAATTGTCGTTTTCTTGCAACCAACGCATGTAACGATTTTTGAGAATTTGTAAATAAATGCGAATATTTGTGAGATTTGAAACAACGAATATTTTCAAAACGTCGCCAAATAATTTATTTTACTAAAACACTTGATAACTCAACGATAAAATAATCTTCAGCAAAATATAATTGGAAATATTTGGTAATAAATCACATTGATTCCTGAAAGTTACTCTTCAGAAAAAGGCTTAATTTATGATCAACCGCAATAAGAAAGTACGTCACAGAAACCAATCAGAGTGCCCCGTTTCGGGAAAGTTTTACGGCTAAATCCTGCCATTGGGTGATAAACTACCTTTGAAAGTCATTCACAATTGAAGACGTACATACTTTTACGATTGGATGCGGAATTAACTATGGATAGAAACTTCTCCGTTTTACCAATGGGGCTAGTTGGATGCCATATATTTGTGTATGAACGGAAATAGTTGACACAAGCAACATCTATTCAAAATCGAATGTAAGAGTGCATTTCGTATTCGACATTGATTTTACTTGCAAATATTATTGTATATATCATTTCAAATGGATTCTTATTTGTAGTTCACGAGCTATTAGAAACGATGTCAGCATCAAATTCTGACAAAAAAATGTTTTTGGTTATTTTAATATTGATGTAGTAATTTATTATTTAAAATTCCGGATTACTGTAACATGGTTGTAGGTCATTTATATTGTCATGGATTGATTTAAAAGGGTTTCGGTAACTGAAATGAAAGGGTTTCGAAGTATCAACACCTTTCGTGTCGCTCAAGTTTCTGCCACCGCTGTTCTGATCCAAATACCGATTTTAAAGTCTTATTCATTTCGAAACTAGCATTAACCTCTTAACACCAAATTATTTTTAAATTTATGAAAAGCAAATGTAATTCTGGATAACACAGTACCAGAAAGAAAATCAAACTAGTGTGAACAAGATCACACTGTAAAAAAAAAGGTACTTAAAAATGAGTACCTGAACATACTCGTTTTTCTTTGGGTACAATTGCATCGCACATGAGCAATGACGTACTCAAATTTAAGTAATCGTACTTTCTCAAAAATGAGCAGTGCGATTTAATAGTGATAATATCAGCTTCTGTTCAAACCACCCTGAACAGAGCGACCTGACAACTTTAAAGTAGTTGTTCAAAAGATTTTTTCCACATTATTTGATATCGATTAATAAATGGAAACTGAGGTATTACAACTCAATTATCTTACTTCTCATTCTTTTGACACACCTTTTTAAAAATTTCTTCTGTTTATAATTTCTTCACGTCGCTCTGGTAGTACATCGGATAATGTCTTGGACTGTGGTGACTCAGGCCGGCCTTGGACTGCGGTTCGATCCCCGGTATGTTTTGGTTGTAATTTTTGCTATTTATTGAAAGTGATTTATGACGGCAGCCTATGTAGGAAATCAACTGCTCATTTTTATTCATTGTACTCATTTTTGAGTACATGTATTTTTCAAAAATTAAACTTATTTATTTAGGGCTATGATAAACATATAAATAATATAATCAAAAATGAGTACATTTTACTTATTTCTCAGTACCTATTTTTAACAGTGCATTTAACCGTACGTCGTATTAAAATCTAACAATGTCGTGACGTACGGCATGTACGTCATTGGTATTTCAGCATGTATATAGCTTGACGTACGACTGGTACGTCCCTATTGCTGAAGGGGATAATAAATAAAAAGGTTAATAAGATGAAAACTCGTCTTATAGAACATTGCGTTAAGAATTTTAAAATACAAATACAACCTTAAAATACGCAATAAAAATCCCACAAATCTGGATATGTTTCGGGAGATACATCTGCCTTCATCAGCAGAAAATGAAAGAAAGAAGAAATTTTTTCTTTTTCTGCTGATGAAGGAAGATGTATCTCCCGAAACATGTCTAGATTTGAGGGATTTTTATTGCGAATCTTAACGTTGTATTTGTATTAAAAAAAAAAAAGGTTAAACTTAATATATATATGCACTCAAACCTATTTTTGTGCGGTCTTTTTTTGTGCGATTTTGTTTGTGCGGTATATGAAAATTTCAATCAAATTGGAACATAATTGATTATCT